>WNGS01142739.1:0-7500 GCA_020271785.1 Procambarus virginalis | reverse complement strand
CGGTTCTTAGCTTGCGCTAATATTCCCAGCACCATTTATATTACTTGTATTATATTTTATACTATTGTTAACGTAAACCATTACTTATTCATTTTAATGTTACAGTTTTTCACTTGTTATACTTGCACTTTGCTTAGCCAAGGAATTATCTTTATTTAAATTTGTTTTCAATAGTAATTAAATTTCATTGTTTATACTTTGTGTTTTGTGTGTCTTCCCTTACCTCACTACAAACAGGCAAGCAGTCATTCTTTTTTTTGTTGTATGTAGCCTGGCTTTGACACCTGCCATTGGAAGACTGCCGAACACCATACTCCACTACTTTACCGTCACATATACTTGGGGGCCTGTCCTAGGAGCTTCACTCAGGTATTAGTAATTGTGGTAAGTGTACTTGGCTTTAATTCCCTTGCTATTTTCAATAATCAATTTTCTTATTCATATGGTGCTGTGTGTATTGTGCATTCCGGGAGTAGCATATGGTGAGTGTGAGACAACTTTGGATTGCGTGGTGACTGTAGGCTGCAGTCATACTCTTAATTGGTCGTCTCTCCCTCCGTGTTATTACCCGTGTTTACCACCTTTTGTTCCTAGGATATTTCTCATGTTTCGGCAGATCATCATATAGGTACCCTGGTACTGTGGTCTGTCTCCGGGTCAATAGCACCTAATTTCTGCAATCCGACTCTAGAAGGATAAAGAGGGCCATAGTTCCTCTCGCCGGACTTTTATTGACGAGTTGGGACCTCGCCAATAGTTCTCGTCACCAATTGACACTCGCACCCCTACACGTCGGTCAGAATGATGATATTTACTTAGGTAGGGAATTAGCTTTCTTTTTTCAGAGTACAAAGTTCGCTAATTCTGTAAGTATCATATTTCATTTCAGTGGGAAAACCTTGCTTATGTTCTATAGTGATTCGGCAAGGTATGCCTACATTCTTGGACTACCTAATTCACTTTTGGAACCATTAAATGTTTCATTTGTTTTAGAAACTCAGTTTCACTAATTAGTAGGATTTTCTTGCCCTTATCCTCCCACCGTGAGTACCGGGTACAAGATTTCCTGCGACCTTAATCATTTACCATCTTGAATTAACTTTAATTGTTAACAATTCCACAGGATAGGTACCAGTTGCCACGTTGTCCTGTTTCTGACATTCACCATATCACCACAGTATATTCGTGTCACATTTATTTGCTAATTTCACCATGTTTCGTCTCCAAGCATTCCGTACAAATCCAGCAGGCGAAATAGAGAACTTAAGTCGTGCCAAGAGGACCGAATTACAAACTCTTGCACATGAGTATCACCTAGAGGTTCCCCATGGAGCCAACAAGAATGAAATACATAATCTACTATTAGATCACTTTTAGATGAAGGGATAATAGACTTGACACTCACGAACAGTACACTATTGCAGATAAACAAGATTTGGCCACTATGAAACTTAGACTTGAACTTGCCAAGATCGAGAGGGAGCAACAACAGGAAGCAGCTGCAATCAGGGAGCGTGAAGCTGTCATAAGGAAAGAGGAGCAAGAAAGAGAAATCCGCCTCAAGGAGCGTGAGGCGGCCCTGGCAAAGGAAGCAGCTGCCATCAGGAAAGAAGAAAGTGACAGAGAGGCCCTCCTCCTCCAAGGACAGCAAGAACGTGAGTTGGTCATACTCAGAGAGCGTGAACGAGTACAACTTGAAGCAAAACAACGTCACCTGGAGATATGTCCGATATGCCCAGGACTAGATACAACTGAAAACTCACACCCCAGAAGTGACTCGAACCCATACTCCCAGGAGCAACCCAACTGATATGTACAGGGACGCCTTAAACTACTTGACATCACGACCGGACATAAGGAAGTGATAGCAGAGGCTATATGAACCACTTCCCCGCCGGCACTCGGATGGTAATCTTGGGCATAGCATTTTATCAAATCACCTCATCAACTCATATAGCCTCGGCTATCACTTCCTTATGTCCGGTTGTGATGGTCAAGTGGTTTAAGGCGTCCCTGTACAAACAAACATAGGAATGTGCCTAAATGCCAACAGTGACATGCCCAGACAGGTACAAAAGGAGTGTTGTTAACACTTATGTCGACCGTGCTCTCAGCCACAGCTCAGAATGGAAGCAAGTCGACGAAGAACTCTGTAGGGTAAGGCAGGTCCTAGTCAACAACGGCTTCTCCAATGGTTTCATTGAAGACATCATAAGAAGGAAAGTGAAACGCCATGCAACCTCTGAAGAGACAACTAATACAACACCTATACCCCCTATTAGACTATTTTACAGGAACTTCTTCTCCACAGCTCATAAAACGGAGGAAAGGGTCCTGAAAGATATTGTTAATTGAAACGTTATCCCTACAGACAAAAATCAGAAGATACAATTGACGATTTACTATAAAACCAAGAAAACTGCCAACCTACTCATGAGAAACTCTCCAGACACAAAGCAGAACGCTTTGAAAGAGACCAATGTCGTCTATGCCTTCAAATGCCCACTTCGGGACGGTAAGCCCCAAAGAACTCAGTATATAGGCAAGACAACAACATCTCTTTCCAAGCGATTAACGATGCATAAGCAACAGGGCTCTATCAAGGAACATATAATCTCTTCCCACAACCAAACCATCACCAGAGAAATCTTAACAAACAACACAGAAATCATTGATAGATACAGCGACAGCAGGCGGCTTCTGCGAGGCACTACACATCAAGAAGTCAACACCAGCAATCAACAGCCAATTAACGCACAACTATATTCTACCCACTTCAAGACTCCGCTCCAATATAGAAACATCAAGAAATATGGGCCAATAGGCCTTCTGCAGTTCTATTGGGACCCAACTTCTACTTCTACAAATCTATACCCCGTTTTCCATGTTCTGTGTTTCACCCCATTAATGTATTACATCACCTCACCCAAATGCAGGTATAAGAGCCAATGTTTGTTTCATAAAGCATAAGTTGTGTGTAGATAAACTAAAGTCTTTGAAAATGTAATAAGTTTTACGAAACACGCTGAAGTGTCGCGTCAGACTAGAAATAAAAATGAATTTTGGAGAATTGATTTTTCATTTACCGTCACCAGTAAAAAGAAACATAAGGAAAATAGAGAAAGTTCGTGTTAGAATTATTAATCTTACTTTTTCGGTCATATTTAATAATATATGTCTACAGGAAAGACTGCTACCAAAATATGCCAATATAAAACGCACGACCCAGCAGCAAGGAATCAAGCCTTCACGATAAAATATCGCAAGATCTGATTCGTAATCAGGTATACAAGGCAGAAAATGAAATCAAAGACAACAAAACGCAACTACTTCATGCTACAAACGAATGGAGAAACAGCAACATCGACGAAAGTCTCCGTACCCGCATCGAACAACACCTCGACATCCTCACAGACCGACATCACCTCAGCACGGAAACAAGGATAATCAAGAAACTCACAACATACATGGAGGACCTATGGCAATTCCACGACCAGAGACCAAGAGACGGCTTCCTGAACCTTGCAGGAATCAACCTCACGAAGGACCGAAGTCACTCTCCTAAATCTTGGTATAAACTCTCACGTTATGTCCAGACCAAGTGCCTTTTCCCGGAAAGTGGAGTTGGAAATCCGTTGGACAACAATATTTGAGCCCACGTCAAGCACAAAGAGAAGGTCACCACCAAAGGCACTTTACAAGCAGAACTTATTGCAGAAGAAGGAAAAGAATCGAGGCAAACTACGGCAGAAGCACTATACTGACCCCCGAGCTCAAGAGCGGCAGCTAAGAGCCTCGTGAGAACAAAGAGATATTTGTCAGGAGAGGCGACAAGTGTCCAATATACGTCATCCTTAAGAGAGAGGAATATCTGGCGAAAATGAACCTCATACTCTCTGACCGAAATAAATCCAAAGGGGTAACGACGGACACTAGACAAGCCGAATTGAAAGCATAAGGTTAGCAAATTGATTGAAACTGTGAATGCCAAGAAATCCGAACACCACCTGCCAAAGATTAATGAGGAATATAAACCTGGATATGCCGATGGAAATGTCAAGGACGGCAATAAAGCCTGGAAAGCCCACTTCGGCCAATTAGCTCCAGCCAGATAGCCACAGACACCCAGCTACAGACTGGCGGAAACGACTCAACGGCTTAACGACTCCTTATGTCCCGTTGCGCCGTTCATGCCTGAAGTCCCCGAAGGAATTGGTTGACTTACTGCGGGTAACACGGGCAACAGGGATAAGAGCCGCGTTGGACGTAGAATCAATGTTTACCAACGTACCTGTGGAATGAAACACTCGGGATGATAATGGACCGAGTGTAGTGAGACCCGGGCCGGTACTACTCCTCTTGAGACATACCAGAAAATATTCCTGAGGAAACCTACTCCAAGCTTGTACTAAGGAGGCACCCGTTCTTGATCCGGGATGGGCACATTTATAAGCAGATAGATGGGGTCGCCATGGGTTCTCCCTAGGTGTACCTGTTTGCGAACTTCTGCTTGGGTACTATCGAGAAAAAAGTCTTTGTCCCGATATGAACTTGAAGACGGCCATATACTGCAGGTATAGTGACGACAATTTTTAGGGGGCACAGGTGACACTGATGTCAGAACATCTGCAGGCGCTGAAGCAGAGGCGTTTGAGCAGATTCCTGCGTGGCTGTTTCAGCTTACGAGATGGAGAAGAGGCTGGAGCTACCCTGCATCTAGATGCTAACCAGTCATTGAAAGGAGCGGAGCTTTCCACACTGCAGTCTGAACTAAGGAAACAAACAGCATAGGAATGGTGCCTAAATGCCAACAGTGACATGCCCCGACAGGTACAAAAGGAGTGTTGTTTAACGCTATGTATGACCGGTGCTCTCAGTCAGCTCAGGTCGCTCAGAATGAAAGCAAGTCGCCGAAGAACTCTGTAGGGTAAGGCAGGTCCTCTAGGTCAACAACGGCTTCTCCATGTTTCATTGAAGGACATCAATAAAGAAGGAAAGTGACAACGCCATGCAACTCTGAAGAGACAACTGAATACAACACCTATACCCACTATTAGGCTATTTTATGGACAGGGGAGAGAACTTCTTCTCCACAGCTCATATAACACGGAGGAGAAGGGTCCTGTAAAGATATGTTAATAGAACAGTTATGCCTAACAGACAAAAATCAAAAGATACAGTTGACGATTTACCTAAAACCAGAAAACGCCGAACCTACTCTAGAGAAAATCATCCAGACACAAAGCAGAACGGCTTTGGAAAGAGACCAATGTCAGTCTATGGCCTTCAAAATGCCCACTTGGGACGGTGTAAGCCCCAAAGAACTCGAGTATAGCAAGGACAACAGCATCTCTTTGCAGGCGATTAACGATGCATAAGCAGACAGGGCTCTAATCAAGGAACATATAATCATCCCCTTTCCCAACAACCAAACCATCACCTAGAGAAATCTTAACAAACCAACACAGAAATCATTGATAGGATACAGCGACAGGCAGGCGGGCTTGGTCTCTGCGAGGCACTACACACTCAAGAAGTCAACACAGCATCACAAGCCAACTTAACGCACAACTATATTCTACCCACTTCAAGACTCCGCTCCACATATCGAAACATCAACGAAATATGGGCCAATAGGCCTTCTGCAGTTCTAGGACATTCTATTCTTCTTTAGCATTATACCCACGTTTTCCATAGTTCTTGTTTTGTCCTGTACTCACCACCATTAGTATACATTCACCACCTCACCCAAATGCAGGTTAAGAAACGAAGTGTTTAACTCTGTTCAGTATAGATGTGGTGTGTGTAGTAACATAAGTCTTTGAAAATGTACTAAGTTGTACGAAACACGCTGCAAGTGTCGCGTCAGAATAGAAATATAAGAATGAATTTTGGAGAATGATTTTTCATTACCGTCAGCAGAAAAAAGAAACATAAGGAAAATAGAGAAAGTTCGTGTTAGAATTATAATCTTACTTTTTCGGGTGCATATGTAATCACATTGCTTCTAGCGTGAGACAGCCTGCTAACCGAAAATAGTACCTAATATATATACTATATAGCTATATATATATATTATCTGTATATATCTATAGATATACTATATAGCTATACTATATATACTATTATATAGTACTAGTATATAAGTCCTGTAATTTCGACTGTACGTGACTTTAATCTATGTACATGGCCTGTATTTCTGAAGTAATATCATGATACAGTCAAAGTGATTGATCGCCCAGTGAGTATTCCTCTTTACGATAGGAAAGGATTAGCATCATTGAAATGTAAACAGTTCAGCTGCTCAGCGAGTGCATCTCTCCAGTAAATATATTAAGAATAGAGGGTAATCTTTTGGTACGGTGAAAAGGCACTGTGAGGGCAGTGTGAACAAGATACTGATCGCGAGGCCAGTGAAATTATAAGTAAACCATGTGAATGATGAATAGTGTTTTGGAAAAGTTATAGATAACCGGGGATCGGATGCGTAGACTCTAGAGAACAAGTAACTAGGAAAGTTCTGTTCTCATTGCCACGGACCTCGCCATGAGGGGGCCCCCGGTACCAGGGGCTGAGTAATCTGACAGGTGGACCAGACGGTAGGGCCCTGGTCGGGTTGTAGGCCATACTGATCCGTGTGCGCTCCCTCTCAGATGTGTATCTGCTCGCTATGCGGTACTTTGGGAAGGCTAGCTTGTCAGTACCTGGACTTTTCCCGATGGACACCATGAATGCAAATATATTATCTTCGTTTGTCATTTTCTAAGATAAAATACCAAACACTCTTATGGGATGTACTGATATCATCCATCCATTTATTCTTGTCGTCCATTCCAGCTCGCCCTTTTAACCAGGTGATGAGTAAAGACAGAGGCTGATTTGCCTGAGGACCCGGAACACATTTGAATTGCTCTTGTCCCACCTGCTGATATTACCATAATTACAGCCTCACCCACTTCAGACAGTGGTGGGCTTATACTAGGGACATCCTAAAAAAACACCAGTTGAGCAGCCGACCCTTGGAAGATGCTGATGTAAGAGTTCTTGTGTCAGGAGCAGGGGCACAGCCTGACATGGATTTGAAAGGGTACACGATGCATGTGAACCTCCACTTTAACATCTATGCAATACTTAAAGTGCGCCGGTTGTTGGGGGCATTCGACTGAGGGTACTACTCCGTGCGCCGGGACGTAGCTAATGTCGGGAAGCTGCCGTGAGAAGGGAATCGAGGGAAAGACCTGTAGAACGAACGAGTTTGGATGTAAGGTGTTTATTATGTACGGCGCATACCACCTGCAAGATTGGGGGAGAATCCAGTTTCTACAATCCGTTGCTTTTAACCCTTCCCTTCACTTATCAAATGAAACTGTGGACACCTTCCGACAACTATATAGCTACAATGTCTATGTATATATATTGCCACTACTAATGTATATAATCAGGATCTGATCTTAATATTCTATGGTTGCATGTAACCCTTACTTGGTTTAACTGTAATAA
>WNGS01142738.1:0-16534 GCA_020271785.1 Procambarus virginalis | reverse complement strand
CCAGTGGTTCAGCAAACAGTGACAAGCTGGGGAGTGACACAGATTCGGTCGTCGCCCTACCGACCGCAGTCGCAGGGGGCGCGTCGAAGGTTCCACTCCACTTTGAAGACGATCCTGAGAGTGTTTCTGCGCTGAGCAGGGAGCTGAGTGGACGGGCAGTATACCCTGCGTTATTTGCCATCCGTAGCGCGGTGGTGGAATCACTAGGTTTCTCACCTTTCCAGCTGATATATGGACACGAGGTGAGAAGTCCTCTGTCCATGCTGAAGGAACAATGGACACCAGGGGTGACCGTGGGAGCGGTTAATGAGTACGTTCTAAAGTTTAAGGAGCGACTCACCTTAGCAAAGGAACTGGCTGGAAAACATCTTAAAGAAGCGCAGCGCAAGATGTCGGAATGGTACGATAAGAGCGCTACGCCGAGGGAGTTCCAAACTGGGTCCCAGGTGATGATATTACTGCCGGGTAAGAGCAGAGTGAATGAGCCACGGTTCGAGGGACCGTACCATGTGCTGCGGCGGTTGGGTCCTGTGACGTACGAGATTGGTAAGCCGGATAAACCCCGAAAGAAACAGGTGTGCCATGTCGACCGCCTAAAACCTTTCTTCCTTGAAGGAGGAGGAGCCGCCAATCTGGACCGGACGGCGACTCGAGAGCCCCAGGAAAAGGTGATCCTGTGTGTACAAGTGGACCAAGAGCTTCCAGAGGAGGAAGGAAGTGGTCTAGGGCGGATGGTACCCGACTCACCAATTCAGAGAGTTTGTCTAAGATCAGGGACAAGCTACAACACCTGAAAGAGCAACAGAGCGCGGAACTGACGAACCTGTTGATGGAGAACACCTCCCTCTTCACCGACGTGCCCCGACGTCACCGTAGTGTAACGCACGAGGTGGAAGTGAGGGACGCCAGGCCCGTCAAGCAAAGCGCGTACAGGGTAAGCCCGGAGAAGCGGGAGCTAATGAGGAAGGAGGTGGAGTATCTCCTTGAGAACGACCTCGCGGAGCCCAGTAACAGTGAGTGGAGTTCTCCATGCCTGCTGGTAAAGAAAAGCGATGGAACATTCCGCTTTTGCACGGACTACAGGAAGGTGAACTCCGTCACTGTGGCCGATTCCCACCCCATGCCAAGGGTGAGTGATTGCATTGACCAGGTGGGCAGTGCGAGGTACGTATCCAAGGTCGATCTGCTCAAGGGATACTATCAAATCTCTTTGACTCCCGCAGCCAGGAAAATATCGGCCTTTGTGACTCCGGATGGGCTGTACCAGTATAAGGTGTTACCCTTTGGAATGAAAAACAGCGGGAGCTGTTTCCAAAGAATGATGAATGAGTTGCTCAGGGGCGCCGAGGGCTGCACAGTATATATAGACGACATCGTTGTGTACGCCGATGATTGGAAAACGCACTTGGAAAGGCTCGGAGAGTTGTTCAGAAGGCTCGAGGAGGCAAACTTGACTGTGAACTTAGCAAAAAGCGAGTTTGGGAAAGCTCGCCTTGAGTACCTTGGTTTCGTGATCGGCCAAGGGGAAGTAACCCCGGTAGATCATAAAGTGCTGGCCATTAAAGAATACCCCGTGCCCAAGACGCGCAAAGAATTGTTAAGGTACCTCGGGATGATAGGATACTATCGCGGGTTTTGCAGAAATTTTTCCACGGTAGCACATCCTTTGACGGAGCTCCTATCCAAGAATGTGCGATGGAGATGGGGAGAGGCTTGTCAGGAGTCTTTCGAGGAGACCAAGAGACTGTTGACAGAGGCTCCAGTGTTAATATCTCCAGACTTCTCCGCCAAGTTTATCCTGTACGTGGATGCCAGCGACGTCGGAATAGGAGCCATGTTGGCTCAAGAGAGGAGTGAAGTGCATAGGCCGGTAGCATTCTACTCTAAGAAGTTTGTGAAATACCAGCGGGCCTATAGTACCGTTGAAAAAGAAGCTTTGGCGCTGGTTATGGCCCTAAAGCATTTTGACGTGTACGTGGGAGGAGGGGCAAGACCTGTTCTTGTGTTCACAGATCATAACCCTCTAACCTTTTTGCACAAAATGAGGAACTCCAACCAACGACTAACGAGGTGGGCTCTACTGCTGCAGGAGTACTGGCTGGATATAAAACACATCAAAGGAAAGGACAACGTAGTCGCAGATGCGTTGTCCCGCATGCACTAACCAGACATGACTCTTATTTTAAGGGGAGGGGTATGTGACGGTGTTCCCCCCCTTCTAATTCTCCCACGCCTGCTGTAAGAGTCATGTCCACTATTCCCGAGCGTTCTCTACATTGCAGGCAACAATTGAACATATGTGGGAGAGAACAGTATTCTCGAAGAGCCGAGAAATTTGCGAAAATGTAGTATTTTGGCCTGTGGGATAGGCCCTTTAGGGAGCCAATATGGCGCTGGCAAGTCTGTTCTCCCGCCAAAACTGTGTGACGTCAGTGGCGCCAGATTGGTCACCGTCAGCGACATGGCACTGGGAGCCAATGAAAACCAACTTTGGGAAAAGTGACGTCACATAGGCAGGGGGGTCCAGCCGTGTTGGCGCCAGGCGATATCAGTCTTTCACGACACGTCCGAGAGGTAGGACGCGCGATCGGTCATCCTGTCAGAGTGACGGATTTACCGAACTCCGGTGGATTTAAGCGTCTCCAGTTGTTGGCACGCACTCTGTGAGGTCTTCCTGCAACCCAGAAGTGGCTCAGATAAGGAATTGACAGAATATTGAGCAACAAGTGCTCAGGGACAGGTGCGTTGCAAGAAGTGGGCCGGGCATCGACGTGTGTCGTCGTTGGCAGTTCACCAGTATAAGAGACAGCTTAGTGGCCGGGCCACCCACCGTGAGTGAACCGGGTTGACAGCCTTGTCAACCAGGTTGAACGTGTGATCGACGATCCTGTCAAGTTTGACAGTAACCCCACCTTCGTGGAACCCTACGAGTCAACAGTTGGATGCAAGCACGTCGAGAAGTCTTCCCAAATACCTAGCGATATATCTAGACGACGAGGGAATTGACAGTGTTGTGAGCTTCAAGTGCTCTGAAGTCGGGTGCTGTGCGTGTGAAGCTTAAGCAGCATCGTCTGGTACGGCTGGTAACTTCACAGTGACTTCGTAGTGGTGAGAGGCAGTTCCTCTGGGAGTACAGTGACAAGAACTAATTGGGAAACGTACGACGACCGCCGAGACGTAGGCTGGCTGCCGTAGTTGGGAGGAAAGTTGACGGCCAGGAGACCGACTTCAACCCTGCGACGTACTGTAGAGGAAGGAGCACGGACCTGCTGTGTACAGAAGCGGCGAGACGCGACATCCTAAGGCGTGGGCTTGTGTTTCTGGATGGTGAACGAGGCGAGAGCCTGGACCAGGAGCTACAACCCAACTGTCATCCTAGGATAGGTGAAGTAGGTGTTTACAGTTACCCTCCCATTTCCCCTTTAGTTAGCTATATATATTCTTGTCAGGATATTTTATATGTCGTGAGCAAGTCTCACTTGAGTTTAAGTCACAGAGAGCACAGTATGTGGTGAGGCTACCCAGAGCGCTCACAGTATCAGTTTACATATATATCTATGTGTGGGTGTGTGCAAGCACCAAGATTCATCAGAGAATTTACTGTGACTATTATTAATCTTCAGTGAGTATTATTATTATATATATATTGGTAGTAAACCAGATATTGGTGTATTGATCTCTATAATCTATTGATATAAATGCCTGTGGATTGATCTCTATAATCTATTGATATAAATGCCTGTGGATTGATCTCTATAATCTATCGATATAAATGCCCGTGTGTTGATCTCTATGATCTATTAATATAAATGCCTGTGTATTGATCTTCATGATGTATATATATATATGCCTGACATTTGATTACTGATTTATATATGACATGCCTGTGTACTGAATAATATCATATACGTGAAGTGATTGCCAGTGATATCTCTTTAAGAGAAAGTATAGATATAAAGAAAAGTTCAGTGATCAAGTGAGTGCATTCACAGTAAATATTATTAAGAATAGAGTAATCTTTTGGTACGGTGAAAAGTCACTGTGAGAGTATTGTGAATAAGATGTTGATCGTGAGGCCAGTGAAATCATAAGTAAACCATGTGAACGTTGAATAGTGTTTTGGAAAAAGTTAAATAAACGGGGATCGTGACAATTAGAAAACAAGTACTAGTCTGTTCCCACGATCGCGAGGGTCCCGGTCAGCTGAGTCTGACAGGTGACACGTGCCGATGTTACCATATCGGTGCGCTCTAGAATATTATGCTATGAATGGAGCAATTGTCATATATTAATCCTGATACATTGATGCATATATATTTCTCGTTGTCTTTTAAGTAAAATACCAAAACTCTTTGGTGTTTGATATCATCCCCTCCATTTATCTTGTGACCGTGTAATGATATAAAGTAGAGTGACCTGCCTGATACTATATTACTGGATATTGGCTCTTGCCACAATTACACCTGACCACTGCAATGTTACTGGACATCTAAAAAAACCAGTTGGCGACCTTGAAGGCTGTGTAAGAGTTCGGTGTCGGGGCGGGCCACAGATTGAGGGAACGATCTGTGTCCTCACTCATCTTATAATCTAAAGGCCGGTTGTGAGATCGACTGGGGTACTCTCCGAGGCCAGCAGTGGAGCCTAGAGGATTGAGGGAAGACCCGCCGAACGACGGTGAGTAAGGGTTATTGTTGGAGCAACCACCTGGAAAGGAGATCCAGCCTACTGTTGCTCTAACCCTTCTCTAACGAGAACACCGTGAAACCCCGACACTTGCCAAGAATATGATGAATATGGAGACTGAATTCCTGTAAATACAAAGACCACCTCAATTTTTTTTTATTATGGATTTTCATTCTGTCAATAAAGATTAAATGATTATGGTCAGTATATGCATCAATCATATTTCCCTGTAAATATATCTCAAACTTTTTACATGCCAATACAAGAACATAAGCTTCCTTCTCAACAACAGAGTAATTTCTATCTGTACTAGAGAACTTTCTCGAAAAAATAGTATACAGGATGCTCAACATTATCACATCCAACTTGGAGTAGGACAGCACCTGCACCCAAATCAGAAGCATCTATATACATAATAAAAGGCTTAGTAAAATCAGGACTAGCGAAGACTGGGGATGAAGATAAGATACTTTTTAAACCCTCAAAGGCTTCTTGACACTAGGTAGTCCACTTAAATCTAACTCTCTGCTGCAACACATCAATCAGAGATGAAGCTACCATAGAAAAGTTCTTACAGTACCTACGGTAGTAGGCACACATCCTTAAAAATAGCTGAACCTGTTTTTTGTTAGTCAAGATAGGATAATTTACAATGGCATTAATTTTATCAGATAGAGGCATCACCCTTCCTTGACCAACCTCCTGCCCTAGATAAAGAATTGTACCTCTAGCAAAATTACATTTCTTTGGGTTAACAGTAAGAGTGGCCTCTTGCAACTTAGCCAACAACAAATTTAAACCCTGCAAATGTTCCTGCCAAGAATCACTAAATAAAACAATGTCATCTAAATAAGCACGGCAATTTGGAATATCCTGCAGCAACAAATTCATTAATCTCTGGAAGGTTGCTGGGGCCTTTTTTAAGACCAAAAGGCATAACGTTATACTGAAAAGAACCGTCAGGTGTTACAAAAGCTGAATACTCACTAGCTCGACCTGTCAAAGGTACTTGATGATATCCCTTGGACAAATCGAGTTTAGATATAAATTGACAGTGACCAATCTGGTCGATACAATCCTCAAGCAATGGCAATGGGAAAGTGTCTATTTCAGTTACCTTATTTAACCGCTTGTAATCAGTACTCAAACTCATCAGGGTATTCTTCTAATACCTCATCACCTAATAAGCCATCTTCTACTAGATGCAGAAAAATAATTCTCAGTATCTTAGCTTTTGTCATTCTGGGTGCCACTTCTAACTCTAGGGTTTTTCCGAAACAAATCAACACTGAATTTGTTAAGGTCTTAATCCTATCTACTGATGGATTTTGCCAAATTTCTTTTACTAATTGTTCCATTATAATTAATTATTTAGACACTTTCAGAAAAAAGTATTTTACCACAATAAGAATATACTCGATTAGCATATGCCGCTGCAACAAAAATGTAACGCTTACCTCTGTCGTGCAGCGTTTTAAGTGCAGCAATAACTGGGTTCACATTGTTACGGCCACAATGGGTCGCAACCGGGTTCTTTGCTGGTGGAACTAAAGTTCTGGTATCTGGCCCCAAGTTAGTAGTGGCTTTCAAGTAGTGAGCTCGATAATGCAAGTAAAACACAATGGGAAGGTGCATTGAATACAACACTTCATCAATTATCAATATATTCACATGTAATCAATTTCCCATCACCTCATATATAATCCTAAAGGAAGTATTACTACACTTAATATGAACACAAGTGTCTCTCTCATAGGACACTAAGTGCTCCTTCATGCTCAATCGATGCAGTCTTGTCAGCTACCGTGTTTCCTCAACACAGTACCGTCCTCAACCAGAACTGGGAAACACTAACGAGTCTACCCTGGCCACGGGCCACCCAAAACACAGTCTCACTAAGTGCTCTTCGTGCACGCCCACAATCACTCTCCAGCCTGGTGCTGGCAGAGAACATCAGCCTCGCGCTGCTGGGCCTCTTCACGTACAAATACAAGGGTAGCGAACCCCTGGCAGGAGCTTCTTGCAACTCGCTGGTTACACTCCTCAGTAGCCCCTTTACTGTCAGTCGTGTCTTCCGTTAGCCAGTCCCGGGTATGCCTAATTCTGTCACTGCCACGCCACAGGCAGACAGTAGAACACTACACAGTTCTTCTCCGGCGGCGGTTCTCTGCTTCCGTAAAGCAGAATGGAGTAGAGAGATATTGGCTGCCCTGGGGAGACTAACTGCCCTCGTACCACAGCAGCCCTACGTCGACTCTGTAGATACAGACACGTCATCAGTACACTGGTCAGTACATGGGATACTAGGAAACATCACTTACATACTCTGACATAGACATACAACTCCTCCTATAATTGATGGCGCTAATTTTCTAGGCGCCACTCAGCAGAGATAAGCACCAGCTACCTCTCGAGCTAACCAGGACAGGAATCTAGCGCCTCTTGTTGGTCTCATCCTGTAACCACTAGATGGCGTCGTCCATTTTGTGGGGGGGTTTCGGGAACGGACTCACAGATGGCATTGACATCGCTGCTCCCAGCTCCGACGATGGAATCGGGTTCGTAACACACATAGGACTGCAAGCTGAATCAAATGCAGAAACACAAGTCATCAAAGTGTCTTCAAGGAAATGATACCGCAACATTCACTTCAAATAGGCAAAACAAGCTAGAAAATAATCATGGATCAGTTCTACTGTGTCATATATATTTGTTAATCCTCAAAACTAGGATTACAACAATAACTGTCCTCGAAACACAGGAGTTACATCATAAATATCTTGAAACAACAGGAGTTACCTGATTGATGATCATGGACTAGGCCCCCATAATACTTGTTATGGTCAGAGAGATAAGACCTCCATATACATATCTTAAGGGAGTAACTTACAGCATCACTGGAACACATAGCCTGGCCACATATCAATCAAGGTTCTAGGGGAGTACAAAGCTAGCAACAAATATTCCAGTTTACTGGCATTAAGAACCTTCCATAACAGTAATAAATAAAACACTAATAATATAACACACTAATACTATATCCAGCTTCTCAACAACTGGGCATGATACATCAAATACAGGTCTGTAAACTGCATCAATCAACACTAGCTGACACCAGGAACTTTGCCTAGCGCAGTGGAGCACTAGTGCCTATATGCTGCTAACAAGGGTAGTGGTGTGTCAACCAATAACACATGAGGTAGGAGGAATAATATCACATACAGCACCTTTGAAAAAAGTCTGGCCCTAGCTTCGGTAGGGGACGGACGTGTGCGCTCGGCGCTCCAGCTGTTGGAGTGTTGGTTGCAGTTTTCGCCTGCAGGGGGTGTGGGTGTCTCTACCCTCCCTGCTGACTGGTGGCTGTTTGGCCGGTGTTGACGGCACACGATTGCGATGGGAGTCCCTCTCCCTCCTGTGACGAGAGTAAACTCCGTGGGACTGGAGTTTACAGGCCGCGTTGGCTACCCTTTAGTTGAGCTTGTCATGTGTGACATGCTCCATGTCCCGGTCGACGACGTTTACGGAGTGGAGCTGGTAACTGCTCACCGGGTTATTATCAAGTTGGCGGAGGTGGGGGTGTATCGTGCTTTCCTCCGCCGTTACGAGGGGCGTTCCTTGCCGCTGCCGGATGGTGCCGGCTCTGTGACCATTACAGACCGTAGTGGTGCCCTGACCTACGTGAGTGTGCACGGGGCGCCCTTGGAGTTTCCCGAAGTTCTACTCCGGCGTTATTTCCAGCAGTTTGGCGCAGTCGTCAGTGTGCGGGTGCACACGCTGTCATCAGGGAGGTATAAGGGTATGAGGACGAACATTCGTACCCTTGGGATGCGCCTAAGGTCTGACATCCCTTCTTCGGTCCGGCTTCTGGGGTACTACGTCCGGGTATTCTATGCCCGGCAGCCACGTACCTGCTTTCGGTGTGGCCTGTTGGGGCATCAGGCTGCCGAGTGTTCGGTGGCTGCTGTCGCCCCTGTGAACCTGTTCCGGGAGGATGATTTCCCGCCGCTCCCTGTTGGGGTGGACTCCGTGGGCGAGGATGTTGACGTCCCTTTGGCTGCTGTGGCTCCCCCTGCGTCGCCCGGCAGTCCTCCTGAGGGTGCGGCTCCTCCTCCGCTTGTGGATTCTCCCTCTGTGCGTGAGGAGGTGGTGGTGTGTGCGGCGCCGGTCTCGAAGCCTACCCCTTCGCCTCCAACGGATTCTTCACCGGTGCTCGCTCCTGCTCCTCTGCCCGTCCTGCTGTCCTCGAGGGGTCCCTCCCCTATGCGGGCCCCTTCCTTGTCATCTATTGCGCCTGTCGTCTCTCCGACTCCGGTCTCCCCAGTGGATAGAGGCCTTATCACCCATGTTGTTGAGGATGCCCTTCTGCGCAGTAGTGCGCTCCCGGTTGTGGGGCGCCCCGCCGCTGGCCCTTCTCGGGTGCCTCCTGTGGGGGGCGATAGTTCTGATGACCTTCGACCTGTTCCGAAGCGTTCCCGGATTGTGTCGCCCCCTCGTGCGTGGGCGGATGAGTGTGCTGCCATGGATGAGGATGCAGTGGCAGGCTCTGAGTTGCCTCCTGTGTTAAGCCCTTCGCCTTCTGCTGTTGGCTCCCCTCCGTGGGAGGCTACCCCTGGTGACAGAGACCTCGTCGTGATCTTGAAGAAGGATGAGCGTCGGAGGGCCTCTGCTCCTGTTCATGGGAGAGGGGGCCCCGGTGCGTCTGCGGATCCCCCCTGTGCGCAGCCCTGTGTGCCGCCTCGTGCGTTTTCCGGTGCGCTTCCCGATGCTCGGCCCCCTGGGGAGGTGCCCCTCCCTCTCTTATCGCCCGCCGAGGTAGTGTTGGACGACTCGAATTCCTTGGCGGTCAATTATGATGTCCGGGTGCGTCCTGTCCCGTGTGACCCTTCTACCATTTGGGTCCCTCGGGTGAAGAAATTTTTTAGTGGGGTGCCGGATTTCATGATTCGGCCGTGTGACTCTCCTGGGCGTCCGGTACCTGATATGCTGATGGCGGTTTGGGAGGCTTATTGCCTGCGCTTTCCGGTGCAGGAGTACCCTGATAAATATGTGTAGTCCTTGGGGTTGGGGGTGTTTCTGTGCTTCTGTCTTTATGCCTGGGTGTGTATGACTGGCTATGTTTGTGCCTGCGTTTGTGTGTGTGTAGGTGTTTATTCCTGGCTCCTGCGTGTGCTTGTTGGGTGTTGTTTGTTTACTGTGTTTTTTTTATTTCATGTTTCTTATTGTGTTTTTGCCTCTGTGCTTGGGGTTTGCGTGGCCTCATGTTTTATGTCCAAATGTGTGCCTGTGTTTGGGTGGTTATGGGTGTGGTAAATTTTCATGTTATTTATGCTTTGTTTCTTGTTTTTTTTTGTGTGTGTGTTTTTCCTTTGTTATGTATCCAGTGCCCGGTTTGGGGTTTCTTGTTTTGTATCATGATTCCTTCACTTTTGGATTTATGTATGTTTAGTCTGTTCATGTGTTCATGGTGTATTCCCTTGCTATGTTTTCCCTGTATGTTTCCCCTGAATGTCTTCATGTACTGTTATTTTGCTTTTTCTGTTATGTACTTGGGATCCTTTATAACAAAAAAAAAATAAAACGTACGTGCTTGTGTTTGGGTGGTTGGGCTGGTTGTGGTTGTATTAGCTTTTTGTATTTCTGCCCTTATTATTCTGGGTGTGGCTGTGTTTTATGTTATTTATGTTATTTCTTTCTTGTGTTATTTCTTTGTAATATTCTGTTTTTGTTATGTATCCAGTGCCCGTTTTGGGGTTTCCTGTTATGTACCATGTTTCCTTCACTTTTGGGTATTGTTATGTGATGTTTTTCATGTGTTCATGGTTTATTGCCTTGTTATGTTTCCCCTGTATGTCTTCCTGTATTGTTCTGCATTTGTCTGTTTTGTATTTGGGTTTCTTTTTATAAATAAAAAAAAAGCTACCTCTCGAGCTAACCAGGACAGGAATCTAGCGCCTCTTGTTGGTCTCATCCTGTAACCACTAGATGGCGTCGTCCATTTTGTGGGGGGGTTTCGGGAGCGGACTCACAGATGGCATTGACATCGCTGCTCCCTGCTCCGACGATGGAATCGGGTTCGTAACACACATAGGACTGCAAGCTGAATCAAATGCAGAAACACAAGTCATCAAAGCGTCTTCAAGGAAATGATACCGCAACATTCACTTCAAATAGGCAAAACAAGCTAGAAAATAATCATGGATCAGTTCTACTGTGTCATATATATTTGTTAATCCTCAAAACTAGGATTACAACAATAACTGTCCTCGAAACACAGGAGTTACATCATAAATATCTTGAAACAACAGGAGTTACCTGATTGATGATCACGGACTAGGCCCCCATAATACTTGTTATGGTCAGAGAGATAAGACCTCCATATACATATCTTAAGGGAGTAACTTACAGCATCACTGGAACACATAGCCTGGCCACATATCAATCAAGGTTCTAGGGGAGTAAAAAGCTAGCAACAAATATTCCAGTTTACTGGCATTAAGAACCTTCCATAACAGTAATAAATAAAACACTCTACTAATATAACACACTAATACTATATCCAGCTTCTCAACAACTGGGCATGATTCATCAAATACAGGTCTGTAAACTGCATCAATCAACACTAGCTGACACCAGGAACTTTGCCTACCGCAGTGGAGCACTAGTGCCTAAATGCTGCTAACAAGGGTAGTGGTGTGTCAACCAATAACACATGAGGTAGGAGGAATAATATCACATACAGCACCTTGATATTTCACAAGTCAACCCGTCCTCGCAAATTCGTATAGTCAATATTGACTTATTAAATACGTGCATAGGTGATATACTAGACATAATAGTTTACCTTGAAAAGCTTTATAGAAAACACCGACCTTACCTAACCTTGTTAGTATGTTAAGATAAGCATCTTATTGCTTCGTAATTACAATTATTACTTAACCTATACCTATAATAGGTTAAGTAACAATTGTAATTACGAAGCCATAAGATGCTTATCTTAACATACTAACAAGGTTAGGTAAGGTCGGTGTTTTCTATGAAGCTTTTCAAGGTAAACTATTATGTTTAGTATGTCACCTAGGCACGTATTTAATAAGTCAATATTGACTATACGAATTTGCGAGGACGGGTTGCACAAGTTCCTCAAAATATATCGACTCACTAAGACACATAATAATCACCTACCACCTGGTATACATAATGGACAACAGCAGAAAATGACCCGTATAAATACTTACAGTTACATGAGTAACATCTAGCAGGCACAATACCCGAAAAAGGTCACAAATCACGGGCTAAACCCTAACAGGTCCGCTCGCCTAAAGAGATCAAAGAACAGTGACGCCTAGAGCGATCCTTGCCGAGAGGCGACACTGTAACCAACTCCAAATAGTCAACTGACCTTCAACTTTCAAATCTCTCTAACTCATGTACAATATAAACTCACTCAGGAACTTCTAATTCACTATACAACAACTTAAAGAGTATAAGGCACAACCTTACATAATGATATATAATAATAATTGACTACATTATGGAAAATTATCTTGAATTAACAAATAAGTACACAAAGAAATCACAGGGATACGAGATGGTAACACCGGCAAAGTCGGTACATCACTGAGGGAGAGGGAAGGGGGGGGGGGGGTTAGGAGGATTCAACGACATTCGCCAATGGTTATACATATGCAGACAAAGATAATAAATATATTAAATATATACAACATGTGTATCATAAGATTGTCTAAGTGGAAAACGTTTCACAGTGCCATGATTTCATATAATGTCAGGACAAATGAGAAATGCAAGGTGCGACACTAATATGGAATCTTCTCAGTATACATGTGATGAATACATATGGAAACTAAATGTATACACTCTAACATGGTCCACATAATGTTACCTATATAACATTGATGTAGCATTATTTACAAAAAACATACATGGATAGAGCCGGTCGGCCGAGCGGACAGCATGCTGAACTTGTGATCCTGTGGTCCTGGGTTCGATCCCAGGCGCCGGCGAGAAACAATGAGCAGAGTTTCTTTCACCCTATGCCCCAGCCCCTATCATCCTGCCCCTGTTAAGCAGGATGATAGGGGCTGGACAGTACCTGTTTGATGTTGAACTCCTCCAGAGTCCGTTTGAAGAGATCACTGGTAAAGTTGGTACCACAGTCGCTCTGAATCTCCCTCGGAAATCCATACTGGGTGAAGATTTTCAGTAGATTCTTCACCACTGTAGCAGCCGTAATATTTTTCACTGGAACTGCTATCGGAAATCTGGTGTTAGGACACAGGATGGTTAAGATATAGGCGTTGCCTGCACTGGTCCGAGGCAAAGGACCAACACAGTCAATAATAAGCTTGTGGAACGGTTCCTCAGGCACCTGGATGGGTATTAGTGGTGCTCTGGGAATGGAAACGTTCGGTTTCCCGGCTAACTGACACACGTGGCATTGTTGAACATACTTCTTTACATCGTTAACCATACCTGGCCAGTAGTAGTCTTGTCGAATTCCATGGTAAGTCTTGTTGAACCCGTAGTGTGACAATGCTCCGTGGGCCAGGTGTAGAATCGTGGGCCGCAGACTGGTAGGAATCACTAGTTGTTCAACGTCTGCCCAATCGTCCTCGTCCTTCAGTTTACTGGGTCTATACCTGCGATAGAGTAATTCGTTCTCCATAAAGAACCCAGGAACACTGTCGGATTGGGTCTCAGCCTGAAAGAATAATGGTGTCAAGGTAAAATCATCTCTCTGTAACTTACGGAACTCCAAAGCGGTCAGATTAGGGGGTAGTTTCGAAGGGTCCTGAGGGACAGCGGTAACAGTAGAGTCAGCTGGCTGTGGTCGTGCAGCTTGAGCACGGGTGGTCACCATAACAGGAGGAGAACCTTCATCACTCTCTTGAACCTTTGCTGGAACATGCTCAAAAATCGGGATATCCAACACAGAGTTTCTTACCTCGGATATATCCTTGACGATCAGGTTGTTTGGTTGTTGGTCTTCTGCCAAGTCGTTGCCCAGGAGAAGTTGCACTCCAGGCATGGGAAAAGGCTTTTCCCTGACGGCGACTTGGACTTCACCGGTCACGAAGGGACAATCTAGGTAAACTCTGGCAAGGGGATAAGGAGTTGTAGCAGTAAGGTCAGTGATGAATACAGTCTCTCCTGTGTAGGCGACGTTGGGCACAGCTGATTTCAAGACGATCGATTGTAGAGCCGCTGTGTCCCACAGGATCTTAAGTCCAAAACGTCCCTCTGAATCTGAACCGTGGGTAGAGATAGTTCCTGGATATAGATGCTTGCTAAAGAGAGAGAGATCATTAGCATGAACACCAACATTCATTACAGGCTTACCGGACTTAGGGTGAGTAGGTTTAGACTTAGGAGGTTCGATGTTACCTTTAGATTGGGACTTACCACATTTCTCAATGGTATGTCCATATAATCGACAATACCTGCAGTACAGTTGAGAGGTACCTTGATCTGGGCTCGCTTTCTCGTAACTGTACCAAGACTTCTTACTGATAGGTTCTGGTGTCAGCCGATGGATGAGGCTGTAAGTGTCAGCTGACTTCGCGCACTTCACCAAATCCGTCTCTTCTTTGTCTGCTAAGTATAGGTGGACAGGAGGAGGTACACGTCTCAAAAATTCTTCAACCAGTATGAGGTTGACAAGCTCTGAAAAGGTAGAGACATGTGCTGCCTCCAGCCATTTCATGAAATATCTCCGTTTGGTGTTAGCAAATTCTAAGAAGGTGGTGGTACTTGCTTTGATGTAGTCACGGAACTTTCGTCGATAGCTTTCGGTGGAGAGAAGGTAGGCGTCCAACACAGCTTGTTTCAGGGTGGTGTAGTCGTTTTCTGATGCCAAAGTGCTGAGTGTGACTGCTGCTCTACCTGTTAAATGTACTCGGAGAAGGGTAGCCCATTGGTCGTCAGGCCAATTAAGTTGATCAGCAAGGGTCTCAAAAGTGGTGAAAGACACATCAACCTCCGTTTCTATGAACGGGGGCATTAACCTACTTGCATGGGAGACATTGAAACTGGGAGGAAGGCTAGCTGCCGCTTGCTGGAGTTGAGCTTGGTGTGCAGCGTCCCTCGTGAGTTCTCGGTCACGACATTCTAGAATTGCTTCTGCCTGCCGTTTGTCGTGTTCACGTTGCATCTCGAGTCGCTGTTTGTATAAGGCCAACTCACGTTCACTTTCTTCTTTCTTCAGTGCGGCCTCTTCTCTTTTAAGGCGGATTTCTCTTTCTTGTTCTACCTTTCTGATGTTAGCTTCACGCTCTCTGATTGCAGCTTCACGCTCTTGTTCTTCCCTTTTGATTGCAGCTTCACGCTCTTGTTCTTCCTTTCTGATGTCAGCTTCACGCTCTCTGATTGCAGCTGCTTCCTGTTGTTGCTCCCGCTCGATCTTAGCAAGTTCCAGCTTGAGCTTTATTGCTGTCAAGTCATGTTTATCTGAAATAGTGTATTGTTCATGAGTATCAGAATCTATCTTCCCTTTATCCAAAAGATATCTAAAATTATATTATTTATGGTATTTGTTGGCGCCGGTGGAACTTCCAATTGATACTCGTGTGCAAGAGTTATCAATTCGACCCTTTTAGCGTGACGCAATTTCTCTATTTCACCTTCTGGATTTGCCTTGAAAGCTTGTAGGCGAAACATTGTGAAAATATAGCAAAATAAAGGAGACACGAATATACAGTGAGAATATGGTGAATGTCAGAAACAGGAAACGTGGCAACTGATACCTATCCTGTGGGGAATTATTAATAATTATAGTAATTCAAGATGGTAAATGAATAAGGTCGCAGGAAATCTTGTACCTGGTACTCACTGTGGGAGGATAAAGGCAAGAAAATCCTACTAATTAGTGGAAACTGAGTTTAAACGACAAGTGAAACACTAAATGGTTTCAAAGTAATTAGGTAGTACAAAATGTAGTCATACCTTGCCAAATCACTATAGAACATAAGCAAAGGTACCCACTGAAATTGAATATGGTATTTACTTAATTAGCGAACTTTGTGCTCAAAAGAAAGAACGCTAATTCCCTACCTTGGGTAAATGCCATCAATCTGCCGACGAGTTGACTTGGACGGAAAGTTGACCCTGAGCAGCCGTGGAGTGCGGACGTGTCCCCTCCGTGACTGCTGGGGTTGGCTGTTTGGTCGCCAGGTGGCGGGGCGTAGCTGCCCTCCCAGTGTTGTTGCCTGGCTGGCTGTTTGCTGACGTGGCGGACCTGCTTACGATGGGGGTCACCCTCCCACCAGTATTGCGGGCTCAGTCTGTGGGCCTGGAATTTTCAAGCCGGGCTGGGTACCCGGAGATTGCACGGGGCGTGTGAGCAGCTGCAGGTGCCTGTGATAGATATCTACGGTGTCGAGCTGGTGACGGCCCATCGGTGATATAAAGTTCACTGAAGAAATGGCGTATCGTGCATTTCTCCGTAGTTACGAGGGGCGGACTCTGCCTCTACAGAATGGTGAGGGCACTGTTTCCATCTCGGATCGGAGTGGTACCCTCACATACGTCAGCGTCCATGGAGCTCCGTTAGAATTTCCAGAGGGTCTGCTACGGCGGAATTTCGGCAGGTTTGGCGCCATCGCGAGTGTGCGAGTGAATGTGGGTCTTCGGCCCACTTAAGGGTGTCCGGACGAACATTCGTACCCTGGGCATGAGGCTACGGGAGGATATTCTGTTCTCTGTGCGGCTGATGGGGTACACAGCTCGTGTATTCTACGCCCGCCAGCCTAGGACATGTTATCGTTGTGGCCTGTCGGGCCATCAAGCTGCTGAATGTTCTGCGCCCGCCTCTGCACCTGTCAACCTCTTCAGC
>WNGS01142721.1:0-14636 GCA_020271785.1 Procambarus virginalis | reverse complement strand
CTTCACAAGGATTTACAGTTTTTTGCCAGATTTTTGGCCATTTGAGCATAAAAGTTATTATTATATATCTCGCCATGGGTCCCAAGAAAGCCAGTGGTAAGGTTCAACCTAAGAAAATAGTTGTGAGTAGAGGCAGTAGAGGATGCCCCTTCCTCATTAAGAAAAATGTGTGAAGTATGGGAAGAACTGCAAAGTTTTGTTGAAAAAACTCACTCAGATAAAGCTGTAGCAGGCCGTTGCATTGACCTTTTAAATGACAATGTGATGTCTTACTACAGACAAGTGTTGCAAAGAAGGGAAAAAACAATCTTCAATGGATCGTTTCGTTGTGAGAAAATCAAGCAGTGAGCCACAACCAGACCTAGTGGTATGCAGGCAAAACATGCCAGAGAATGCACTCCAGAAAAATCTTTACTGCCTGATGTTATAATGGAAGGGGATTCCCCTTCCAAACAGTAACACCTCTTCTCCTCCCCCCCTCCTCACCATCTTCCATATGCCAACAGAAGTCATCAGCAAGGGTAAGTAATAACTTAAACATACTTTTGTAGTGTAGATTTGGATGAATTAGGTATAAAATTTAGTTTGAAGTGAGGTTTTGGGTAATCAGGAACAGATTAATTCATATCCCATTATTTCTTAGTGGGAAATTAGCTTCAGTTTATGACTTTTTGGGTTACGAGCTGTCTCCAGGAACCGATTAAACTCTTAAACCGAGGTACCCTGTATATCTTACCCTTATTGAGAACTCTTGTTGACGTATGGAAGAGTGGAAGGGGGAGGAGGAGAGGTGTAGTGTTTGGAAGGGAAGTCCCCTTCCATTATAACTGCAGTGATGACATTTGTGGGGCTCACTCTCTTACATTTTGCAGGCATACCACTAGGACCTGGCTGTGACTCACTGCTGCTTGTCTTAATAAGAATCTGTCTATAGCCACTTGTGTTTCCCTACGTTTAACACTCGCCTGTAGTGAGACATCACATTGTCTCTATGAATGATCTCTTGTTTTTCCTCTATCATCATCCTCACAATTATTTTCTTAGGTTGGAACCCATGGAGTGATATATAATAAAAACATTTATGTTCAAAAACCAAAAAATCACAAAAACAATTAAATTCTTCACAAAGAATTCAAGTACTGTCGTCACTAGGCAGGAGACACTGGTAAACCGAGGCATGCCACACGCTCGGTCGACCCTTACCTGTACAACAAACTCGAGCACCAATGCAAACCTCGAGTACCGAGATTAATTTTTTTAGAAATTTGAGCTCAAGAACAGAAAAATTTGAAAACAGGGACATTCCAAAACCAAAGTTCCACTGTGCATTCTTGCAAACGCATTCTAGGCAGGTCCTGAAGCTAACAGAATTTGAATTCATGTAATGAACATCAGTATATAGAGAGAAAATAAAATTATAGTGATGAAGTTGCATTTCTACACTGTAATATACTGGGTGAGTAAGTAGCACAAGGGGGATACTATGAAGACGAAATTACGTAGGTACTTCATAGTTTTATGAAGTACCTAATAAAGTTTGAATAAAGTACAAGTTGGACATTTTCTAATTCATTGGGGAGCGAGTGCCATATAAAGTATGGGTCCTTTTATTTGCAAGGAATGTTTGCATTGATTTAGTCTGACTCTGGGAATATCAAAGAGATTTATTTCTGTAATGATGGTCATTGATTCTATTACATCAAAAAGAGTTTCAAACAGAATTAGAATTTAGAAATAGGGTTTTGTATGTATAAATAGCACAAGAGAATGTATGTGGAGTATATGTTTAGCATATTTAGGGATTTAAACAGAGGGCTGTGTGTTGCCTGAAGATAGATTTGTTATACTTTTGATAGCTAATTTTTGCTGGGTGATGACGGGGTTGAGATAGTTGTAGTGGTTGAACCCCATGCACAGATGCCGTAAGTTTAATAGGGAATGATTAGCGAGTAGTATAATTAAGAAAAGCAAATGAGGAACATAATACTGTATCTGACTTTGAGAGAATACCAAGTTTTATTGACTTTTTTTGCTATGTGCTGTATGGAGTACTGAAATTATGTCTCTTGACTAGGTATAGGCCAAGAAACTTGTCCTCATTTTTACTATTAACCCTTAACATGCTCGGGGTCTAATATCCTGCTATCCGCACAGGCGCATGTCATTTTGAAAAAAAAAAAAAATTATTTTTCTTCCTAACCTGTTAATTTGTGTTCACTGATCACGGGAAAAATAATAAAAAAATCGTAAGTGCCATATATTGCCCGCTATAGGGCGGGGAAGTCTGGCAAATTATAGGCGCTGACTCAGCATGCGTCCCAGGCGGTCTGTTGCTCGCCAGCTGTCAGGCCAGAGTTGCCACAAAGAGATAATTACCTAATTATTTCAATGTCTCTGATTGATGTTTCATAGTTTTTTTGCTGTAATATTATTCAATAGTGTGTAGTTTGATATATTTATATAATAAAATGAGTGAATCATTGCTGTACTCAAAAATATGGTGTACATATTGTTGATTCAGTCATGTTCATCAATCAGTGAACAAATACTTTGTCGGTTATTACACTATAAGCACAGGTTATATATAAGTATCTGCATGTTTTGTTCACTATAACGAACCACTAAGTAGCTATTATGAGTCAAAAAGTAACGAGGAGTGACCGCCGTGTACCAGCCAGCCACTCCCGCCCTCCCTCCAGTCATCTGACTCGCCCACATTCTCCTCCCACAATACTGTTTTTGCTATAATTCACTATATACAGACGGTATATATAAGTATCTACATGTTTTGTTCACCATAACTGTACATCTAAGCTTGTATGGTGAGTAAAGTCACAAAGACATAGGACCTAACACAGTCAGCTGATGGCTGCCTCCCTCAAGGCCAGATACACTAATATTTCTCCTCCAACAAAACTGTGTGGTGTTATTACACTATATACACACATTATAAATAAATATCTACCTGTTTTATTCACCATACTTGTACAAATAAACTGGTATGGTGCCCAAAGACTATCGTGGTAACCAGTAAACAACACCGTCGTCTGCACGGTGGCGTCGTGCAGACGACGCCACCGCCCTCACCAAAATGGCGGCTCCAAACCTTCTCTTGCTGTTTATACCCTCTATACACACGTTATATATAAGTATCTACATTTGTGTTCACTATAGCGAACCACTAAGCTGGTATGCTGAGTGCAGTCAATAAAAGGTGGCCACACACAGTCAGAAAACATCGCCACCACCCTCCCTCCCACAGCATTACTCCTCCCTCCATGGCGCACAGCGCTAAATATCATCGCAATCCTGCTATTATCAGAACCCTGGTCACTTTTATCACAGTCAGGGGTCTTCTGTAATAATATCATCGCTACATAATAGCATGAACAAGTATATTATGGCATTTTTAGGCGATGCTGTGGTCACAAGCTGAACAGCAGTGCTGTGAGCTCATGCTGCGTGCTTCAGGCTTGGTAGCTTACGCGATACTGAGGCCCCTAACACCCGGGAGTTTGGCCCACGATTTTTTTTTAAAAATGGCATCTGTTTACAAGAGCCCTGATGAAGGTGTGGTGAACCCCGTGTATCCGCGGGCCGTTTAAATCTTGCGTAGTGCTCCAACACTTCATATGAAGTGAAGAGCAGTCGACTGGTAAAACGCCTAGCACTTCATATGAAGTGATGCGCACTTTAAGGGTTAATGCTGAAATGTTGTTCGTTTCAGTGGCTTTAGGCATACTTGCCCTGCTTAGAAATCCAATCTTTCATATCTTATTTTGTATGTACTTTTACACAAATAAAAAAAATTTACAGCCCTCTAGGAAACGCTTGTCAGGATTGGCATTGCAGGTCAGAGTTTTATAGATACTGTACACAGAACGCTTGAGAATATGTGCAGAGATGATATTTACCATGTTTAAGGATTTCCGTAAGGGGAAAGACTAATGTCTGAAGCTTTATTTTTTTATTATTCTAATTGTTGATTTTTGTTGAGTAATTAGGGCTCAGAGGTAATTAAAAGTGGTAGGGCCCTAGACATAGATACCATAGGTGAAATATGAATAAATGCATGAATAATACAGAGGTATTAAAACAGGGCAAGGTACATAGCATCTGACTTTGGAGAGAATGCCTACAGTTTCTGATTTTTTTTAGTTATAAAGTACAGAGGAACCTCGGGTGATGAGCAGCCCCATCTACGAGCATTTCAGGTAACGAGTGAGACACTCGCAGAAAATGTCTCGATTGTCGGGCCTCCGTTCGGTTAACGAGAAAACCACGTGGTGCTTCCTAGCGTTCCTGCTGGTTCTCGCAAATTCTCAGACGCCTCCAACGACAGTGTTGCTTTATCGTGCAGGATAAGCATCCCTCTGCATTTATTTGTTCTTTTCTTTGTTTTTTGTGATTTTGTGACTACAATTGTATCCCACGATGTCGCCAAAGAAACTGCTTGCTAAAAATAGTGTTGTCAAGAGGAAGAAAGACACAATTACTGTAGATTTGAAGTAAGAAATCATAGCAAAGCACGAGCATGGTGTTCCTGTGACTTGTTTAATGACAATTTACTGTCTCGTTTTAGAGACATCTTAAAACGAAGACAAAAGCAAGTGTCAAAAAGATACGTTCTTTGGAAAGGTGAGAAAAGACGAGTAAGTGATAGTGAACCACAACCCGGTCCCAGTGGGGTGAAATTCACAAGAAGAGAGAGCTTGCCTGACTCAGAGTTGGATTCTCCTTCCACACCATAACCTCTCTTCTCCTCCTCCTCACCTCCCCATCGTCTCCCTCAAGCCAGCAACGACTCTTCATAAGGTAAACAACAATTGAAAACAGTAAAACAAAACATTTATAATAGTTACATGTACTGGTATTATAATTACATTATAAAATTTCATAGTGATGTTTTTCAGGGGTGGAACGGATTAAGTGTACTGTATTTCCATTATTTTAAATGGGGAAATTCGTTTCACAAGACTAGCGTTTCCCATGACGAGCTCGGTGCCGGAACGGATTAAATTCGTTAACCAAGGTTCCTCTGTATATTGTATATGGTAATGAAAATTTAGTTTGTTGTCATAGTGAGCACCAAGGAACTTCCCATCTACTCTGCTCATAATTTGGGTATTGTTATTTTTCAAATAACAAATCTTAGATCAATATGAGTGTTGTACTTTGTACCAAACAATATGTAAAACATCTAATCAATGTTAAGGGCAAGTTTGTTAGCAGTCAACCACAAATGAACTTCAATTACTTCAGTATTCACCGTGTCGTTTAAAGTAAGTGGGTTAGCATGGGAGAACATGAAGGTTGAGTCATCAGCAGATAGAACTGGCTGCCAGTGTTATGTGGTATTAGAAAGATCATTGATGTATATGAAAAAAAAGGAGTGGACCAAGTATCCTACCCTGTGGAATGCCAATGTTAATTGGCAGAGCGGGAGTACAGGGCTGTAGTATTGCTCACAGAAACATACTATTGCCTGTCACTGACGTAAGATTGCAAGAGGGAAATAGGTGAAAAAGATTTAATGTGAGAACAATACCTTAGTTACAGGGGCTTTGCTCAACGAAATGCAAATAAGCACAGTGAACAGTGCATTTATCGTCAGAATTGTTCTGGTTTAATTCGTGCACCAGAACAGAAATGTTTGGTCATGTTTCTTTTCATGTGATGCCTTTGCTCACTTAAACAGTACTGTAAATAGGTAAATGGGTTGCATCCTGGAAGGTTAGTAATTGGCTAACTAATTGGCTAACTAATAAGGCTAACAGTATTTCTGACCCTGACTATGGGAAACCATTTGACAATGCACTCCCAAGACACATGTGAAAAGAAAAGTTAATCTGGGAAATACAAGTACATCTAAAATAACTTTGAATAAATATTATAGTTTAGGTAACTGACCTTGCTACAGCATCAACACTGCCTGGTATGGCAGTACCAAAGCCTTCCCCAGATTCATAAAGGACTCCAGTAATATCAAGAAGCACACCTTTTATGGGCTGCTTCAGCCATTTTTTTACTGCCGTCATAGGAAAATTCTGAAAATAAAACATTCATCAAAATAATCATGTGACATTTTCATACTTGGAACACTTTCTTAAACTACAATAAAACCCAAACGGCCAAGAAATATACAGTAACACCAAGCTAGTTTATCACATTAATTAATTTATGTCAATTCAAGTTTGATAATTAATCCAGGATTAATTAATCTTGTCTGTCTCCGGTCTTACCTAAGTAATCACCGAAGTGTACACCGTAGTTACTGGATGAGAGCTACACTCATGGTGTCCCATCTTCCCAGCACTCTATCAAATAATGCTTTGAAACTGCTAACAGTTTTGGCCTCCACCACCTTCTCATTTAAATTGTTCCAACCACTCTTTGCAAAAGAAACTTTCTAATATTTTTTTTTGCACCTTTGTTTCCTTAGCTTGAATTTGCATCCTCCCATTCTTGAAATTGTTGGTTTCAGGAATTCCTTTGTCAATTCGGTCGATTCCTATTATTATTTTGTAAGTGTGATCATATAATCTCTGTTTCTTCTCTTTTCTAGCATTGGCATATTTAAGAGTTAGCCTCTCCTCATAACTCTTGTTTTTCAGTTCTGGAAGCCATTTTGTAGCATGCCATTGCACCTTTTCCAGTTTATTGATGTGATTCTTGAGATATGGGCCCCATACAACTGCTAGATATTTCAGTTTTGGTCTCATAAAAGTAATGAACAGTTTCTTTAGTATTTCACCTTCCACGTAATTAAGAGCAAGTTTAAAGTTGGAAATAAATGCATATGCTCCTCTCACAATGTTCTTTATGTGTTCCTCTTAACTGTCAATCAACTGTTGTACAGATTCCTGAGTCTGTTGGGCTTTATCACCTCTACATATGAAACTGTGCATGGAGTCTGCCTCCACATCACTGCCTAATGCATTCCATTTAACTACCCTGACACTGAAAAAAATTATTTCTAATGTCTATGTGGCTCATTTGGGTACTAAAGTTTACACCTGTGTCTTCTTGTTCATGTTTCACCCATGCTAAATAGTTTGCCTTTGTCCACCCTGTCAATTCCACTGAGAATTTTGTAGGTGGTGATCATGTCTCCCGTTACTCTTCTGTCTTCCAGCAATGTGAGGTTTAGCTTCCGTAGCCTTTCCTCGTAACTCATACCTCTCAGTTCTGGGACTAGTCTGGTAGCATACGCCTGACAGCTGAGTGGACAGCGCTTCGGATTCGTAGTCCTGAGGTTCCGGGTTCGATCCCCGGTGGAGGCAGAGACAAATGGGCAAAATGTTTCTTTCACCCTGATGTCCCTGTTACCTAGCAGTAAATGGGTACCTGGGAGTTAGACAGCTGCTACGGGCTGCTTCCTGGGGTGTGTGCAACAAAAAGCAGGCCTGGTCGAGGACCAGGCCGCGGGGACGCAAGCCCCGAAATCATCTCAAGATAACCTCAAGATACCACTGAATCTTCTCCAATTTAGTCTTGTGTTTAACTAGGTATGGACTCCAGGCTGGAGTTGCATACTCCAGGATTGGTCTGACATAAGTGGTATACAAGGTTCTGAATGTTTCCTTACACAGGTTTCTAAACGCAGTTCTTATGGTTGTCAATCTAGCATATGCCACTGATGATATCCTTTTGATGTGGGTTTCTGGTGACAGGTTGGTCATAGGTCATAGAATTATATTAAGCCTGTGAGGCACGATTTACCATCCCTGTAACCATGCTGGCGGTGTTACACAGCTCCTTCTCTCCAGATGTTCTATGAGCATTTTCCTCACTATCTTCTCCATCACCTTGCATGGTATACAAGTTAGGGAAACTGGCCTGTAGTTCAGTGCCTCTTGCCTGTCACCCTTTTTGTATATTGGGACTATATAATAATAATAATAATATTAATAATTGTTATTCACAAGAAGGTACAATGGGTTGGTGAGATTACATAAGATTGGTATTTTTACACTCTTGCAAAGTCACTTACATGCATAGCATTTCAGGCAGGTCCTTAATCTAACATATCAGGTAAGATGTCAGGTTTTTCATTAGCTATCTTCCAGATTTCTGATAGATCTCATGTTTCCAGGCTATATTTACTATTTGTGCCTGCAGAATCAAGTTATTTAGCTCTTGGACCCTGCCTTTCTAACCAATTTCTTTTTCCTCTATTATGTCTACTACATATATTTCTAACACATGCATACACACACACACGCGTAGAAAAAGGCTAACATAGTTCCAATCTACAAAAGTGGCGGCAGGGGAACACCCCCCTCAATTATAGACTTGTATCATTGACAAGTGTAATAGTCAAAATATTGGAAAAAATAATTAAAACTAAATGGGTAGAACACCTGGAGACAAACGATATAATATCAGATCGTCAGTATGGTTTTCGATCTGGAAGCTCCTGAATAACAAATTTACTCAGTTTCAATGATCAAGCCACAGAGATTTTACAGGAAAGGGATGGTTGGGTTGACTGCATCTATCTGGACCTAAAAAAGGCTTTCGACAGAGTTCCACATAAAAGGTTGTTCTGGAAATTGAAACACATTGGAGGGGTAACAGGTAATCTGGTTGATACCTGGTTGATGGGGTTCTGGGAGTTCTTCTACTCCCCAAGCCCGGCCCGAGGCCAGGCTTGACTTGTGAGAGTTTGGTCCACTAGGCTGTTGCTTGGAGCAGCCCGCAGGCCCACATACCCACCACAGCCCGGCTGGTCCGGAACTCCTTGGAGGAATAAATCTAGTTTCCTCTTGAAGATGTCCACGGTTGTTCCGGCAATATTTCTTATGCTCGCTGGGAGGACGTTGAACAACCGCGGACCTCTGATGTTTATACAGTGTTCTCTGATTGTGCCTATGGCACCCCTGCTCTTCACTGGTTCTATTCTGCATTTCTTCCATATCGTTCACTCCAGTACGTTGTTATTTTACTGTGTAGATTTGGGACCTGGCCCTCCAGTATCTTCCAGGTGTATATTATTTGATATCTCTCTCGTCTCCTAACATGGATGAAAAATTTTCTGACATAGAAAAATGAGGGCAGTAATAAGAGGAAGTGTATCAGACTGGAGAAATGTCACAAGCGGAGTACCACAGGGTTCAGTTCTTGCACCGGTAATGTTCATTGTCTACATAAACGATCTACCAGATGGAATACAGAATTATATGAACATGTTTGCTGATGATGCTAAGATAATAGGGAAGATAAGTAACTCAGATGATTGGCATACCCTTCAAGAAGACCTGGATAAAATAAGTACAGTATATGGAGCACCACTTGGCAAATGAAATTTAATGTAAATAAATGCCATGTTATGGAATGTGGAATATGAGAACATAGACCCCACACAATCTATAAAGTATGTGAGAAATCTTTAAAGAAGTCTGAAAAAGAAAGAGATATAGGTGTGGTTCTAGATAGAAAACTATCACCTGAGAATTACATTAAGAACATTGTGCAAGGGGCCTATGCTACACTTTCAAACTTCAGAATTGCTTTTAAATACATGGATGGCAAAATACTAAAGAAACTATTCACAAATTTTGCTAGACCAAAGCTGGAATATGCAGCGGTTGTATGGTGCTAATATCTAAAAAAGCACAACAACAAACTGGAAAAGGTACAAAGACATGCCACTAAGTGGCTCCCAGAACTGAAGGACAAGAGCTACGAGGAGAGGTTAGAGGCATTAAATATGCCTAAACTAGAAGACAGATGAAAAAGAGGTGATATGATCACTACACACAAAATAGTAACAGTAATTGATAAAATTGATAGGGAAGATTTCCTGAGACCTGGAACTTCAAGAACAAGAGGTCATAGATATAAACTAGCTAAACAAAGATGCCGAAGAAATATAAGGAAATTCACTTTCGCAAACAGTGGTAGATGGTTGGAACAAGTTAGGTGAGAAGGTGGTGGAGGCCAAGACCGTCAGTAGTTTCAAAGCGTTATATGACAAAGAGTGCTGGGAAGATGGGACACCACGAGCATAGCTCTCATCCTGTAACTACACTGAGATAATTACACACACGTCCCCAGGAAGCAGCCCGTAGTAGGGCTGTCATAGTTCATGAAGTCGACATCCATCATCATATACCAGCCAAAAAAGGTAAACACCTAGAGCACCATAGAAAAGCAAGATTGGCTTTTGCCAGAAGATATGTCAATAAAGATCTCGATTACTAGGCCCGTGTAATCTTCAGTGACGAGAAGATATTCACAATCAGCAAATCATGGCAGATTACACTGCTGTATTTGTAGCCTTCTGTTGAACTTTGTTTTAATCTTTGTATAAGTCCGAAGAGTTGTTTTCAGTATTTTTATTTTATTTTCATTTTTGTGTTATATTATAGTGTACAAAGTCAAGTTGTATGTAAACTGTTACAGTAATTTATTTTGTTTATTTAGTTTATATTTTATAATTTAGTTTATATTTTATAATTTAATTTATATTTTATACTTTTATAATTTAATTTATATTTTATATTTTATAATTTAGTTTATATTTCTATATTTTATAATTTAGTTTATATTTTATAATTTAATTTATATTTTCTACTTTTTTCTGATTCTTTAATTCTTGCCCTCATACTCACACCGCTACATATAGCCTTTTAAAAACACTACAATCACTTTCTGTGGTTGATTGTTCAATAAATCACTGAACTATATGTTTAACAGATCTCTAACCCTGTCCATGGAGGACAGAAGAAAATGCACATACGGTTAGCATTGCAAATGTGCGGCCACATTGGCAGTAGAAAAAAAATACCACAAAAGCAAATGCGGTTTTTTGCTTCTTATGCCAACATGAAGCATACCACCTGCTGGGTATAACTACAGCACCTTTTCACATAACAAAATGCATGTGTACAATTTGGCCATACCCCAATTAAAATTGGATATTAGTAACATTATACACAAGACAGTTTACAAATGGATATAAAACCTACCTAACTTTTCATAACCTAACATGAACCAACATAAACCAACCTAACTCAATCGAGCATAACCTAAATTAATACATACATGCTAACTAAATAATACAGTATATACAGTTTTAACAAAGAGGAAAACGAGCTTTGTCAAACTGTCTTTTGCCATATTTGACCATATACCTATTATAAGGGCTGGTGCCAAGCCTGCACACACAAACATCACCTCATGAGACCAGGAAGCATAGCAGAATGTACAAAATTATACTGTTGAAAAATAGAGATGAAATATGTATGCTGAGCGAGAACTCTATCAACGTCAAACGCTCAAGACTTTTCAACACTCTCCCTCAACATATAAGAGGCATAACTGAGTAAACTTTTATGGTGTTTAAAAAAGACTTGATAAACACCTCCAAAGGATAGCTGATCAGCCAGGCTGTGATTCATATGCCAGGTTGAGAACAACCATGTCCAACAGTCTGGTTGATCGAACCACCAACCAGACACCAGGCAACAGAATTTTTATCCCCAGAACCATCAGAAGGTAATGGCCGGATAAAGATAAGATAATCTAATCATAAGGCAAGGATCTCGTCGAAACTTTTAAAATACTGAACAATTTGGAGGATGTTAATTCAGATAATTTCTTAAAAAAGGTCAGATGTAACTCAATCAAAGAGCAACGGTTTCAAGATCAATAAGCCACAATGTAGAACTGAAAACAGGAGATGCTTTTTCACTCACAGGGTTATTAACCCATGGAACCACCGACCCGTTGAAGCCATATATATGCCAAAACTTAAATTTTAAAATACAGCTGGAAAAAAAATTATCGGGGCAAATGGGAGAATCTTTGACAAGCTATGGGCTTCTTGTTCTTTGAACAACATATTGGCCAGTGCCAATATAAATTATATTAGACCAAAAGGCACGAGATTTTTGAAGCAATGCAATTCTTTATAAATTCAAGGATTACCCGAGTTTACGTCAGAGCCACTAACACTAGTGGCCTTGATGAGGACAGGAAGCCGGCAGCTTGTCGAAGGTAACTGCCATTTGCCTTGATCTTCTCCAGCAGTACTTTAAAGGTTAATTAACAGAGTTTTGGCATGAGAATATGAGATATTCCAACCCATCCTCCTGTTTTGGTAATACTATATAGTACTTATAGTAACGATGAGGACCATACTGTACTATATATATATACCGACGTACAACAAAATTAGAAAATAGAAATCTGAGCTATTGAGTTGGACAAACTAGGAAGCTATTTTTTTTGTGTTGCTTTGACTAACTAACCTAACCTTCCTAGGCCTAATACACGATATCCGAGGCCCAATATAGTACGTGTGTGTGCTATACTAGGTCTAGGAATATTTAAGTGTGTTTTTAGCTTCATTTTTTTATAAAAGAATTCCTTACCAGACAGTATACTACTACTGTAACTAAAAGCTATGTACATACAAATTTAGCAAAATTGACGATCTTCACAATAGGTACTGTACTATGTAAACAGGAGGATGGGTTGGATATTCTCACACTCCCTGCAGAGATGGCTAGTGAGAGTACTAGTTAAGATAATATTTGTTCTGGTAAAAGTACATACATTCAAAATGAGTTACAAACAGAATGTTGGATTTCTAGATATAGCTAGTACATATTATGCCTAAAGCCACTAATATGCACAGTATTTCGGGCAAGATGTGGGAAAAACACTTAGACTAAAACTTAAAACTGAGTTTCACACAGAAATCACAACAGCGTGATGTATCAAATTTCTGGTTGCAATTCTTATACCATGTCATAGCTCAGTCGATTAAGGCAGCGTCTGGGATGCTCTTGGACGTAGGTTCGAATCCTAGTCACGGCACTTGTGGATTTGTTCATTTAAAACTGAGTTCTGAACAGAATTGAAACGGGGGGAAAAAATGATAATGAATAATAATTCATTATTATTCATACTGGAGCCTGACAGGCTCCAGTATGTTTCTGTGAATAATTCAATTTCTCTCACCCTACCCATCAACATTGGTGTTCCTCAAGGCAGCATACTTGGCCCTCTCCTCTTTCTCATCTACATTAATGACCTTCCAAATGCCTCCCAAAACCTCAAACCAATTCTATTTGCTGACAACGCAACCTTCATTTACTCCAGTCCTGACCCCCTTGCTCTAAATGTCACAGTGAATAGTGAGCTAAATAAAGTCCATCTCTGGCTAACTGCCAACAAACTCACCCTTAACATTAACAAAACTTTCTATATTTTGTTTGGCAATAAATCCTCAAATCAAATAAATCTCAGGATCAATACCCAAATTTGTAACAAAGTAGATGGCAAATTCCTTGGCGTTCTCATTGACCACAAACTGAATTTCCAGGGACACATTCTAAATATATAAAAAAGTTTCAAAAACTGTTGGCATTCTTTCTAAGATCAGATATTATGTACCCCGCCCTGCCCTGGTGACTCTCTATTACTCCCTCATCTATCCTTATCTCAACTATGGTATTTGTGCTTGGGGTTCTACTACCCAAAATCATTTACGTCCTCTAATTACTCAACACAAAGCTGCTATTAGGACAATATCCAACTCTGGCCCCAGACATCACTCGGTACCCCTACTCAAATCTCTGAATATGTTAGATATTAAGGCACTGCACATCCTCTCATGTGTATTATATATATACATACAGTATATAAAATGCTGAACTGTAATGTCAATCCTGACCTTAAAAGCTTCACTGAATGTTGTAACAGAACCCATGAGCACCACACCAGAAACAAATACCTATTTGATATTCCAAGAGTACGACTTAATCAAACTAGAAATGCTGTACAAATCAAGGGATCCAGAACGTGGAATGACCTTCCCAACCATGTTAAAGACTGTACCTCTCTCAACCAGTTTAAGATTAAAACGAAGCACTACCTAATTAACTCCATGTAACCTACCTTACCCCTATAATGTCAACCCATGTCTGTTATTTTTTAAACAATGCTGTTTGTCGACCAAATTGTATTTTTGCTGTTTTTCTACCATGTTCCCCTCTTTTTTTATTTATATATTTTATCAACACATTTTATATTTAATCTCAATTAGTATTAAGTTTTAGTCTTTAGTGTTTTTCCTGCCTGAAACGCTTTGCGTAATAGTGGCTTTAGGCATTGCATGTACTAGCTCTATCTATAAATTCATCAATATTTGTATCACCCCTTGTATGTATGTACTTTACCTGAATAAACATTTGATTTTGAATTTAGAATTTTTAGGTGAATACCTAATAGGGAGCAGGTACCCAGGAGTTAGTCAGCTTCTTGTTTATTTATTTATTTTTTATAAAATACAAGAAGGTACATTGGGATCGTGAGGATACATAGCATAGTAATTAAATTCTTGTAAAGCCACTAGTACGCGCAGGTTTCGGGCAGGTCTTTGATCTAAGAAATTTTAAGTAGGTAAATACTTGCAAAAGTAGGTAAGTAACTTGCAAAAGTAGGTAAGTACTTGCAAAGTAGGTAAGTACTTGCAAAAGTAGGTAATACTTGCAAAAGTAGGTAAGTACTTGCAAAAGTAGGTAAGTACTTGCAAAAGTAGGTAAGTACTTGCAAAAGTAGGTAAATACTTGCAAAAGTAAAGGTAAATACTTGCAAAAGTAGGTAAGTACTTGCAAAAGTAG
>WNGS01142706.1:0-10381 GCA_020271785.1 Procambarus virginalis | reverse complement strand
TGGTTCATCTGATCAAGTTTTAGATTTTTTTACCTGCCCTGTAATCAGTATAATGCGATTTGTATTCAGTATTCAATAAGTATCAACTCCCTCAAATACAATAAAAGAATGAAAACATATGTGTCAAACTTGAGTTGGTCTTGGTGAGTAAAGGTATTTTGAAACTTATTATATGATGCATTTATATGTGAAAGGTATTAAATGCATTTATAGGTTAGTTATGTGTTCAGATTATGTACTACATAATTTTCCATTATAATTAGCGACCATTTCCTTGAATTAACTGCTTGAACTTTTTTCAATATAACAATTAAGGTTAATTTTGTATAAAATATATGTATTTAATTAATTAACCTAAATGTATGATTTCCAAGTAATATCAAATGTGTACACAGAGAAATCACAGTATCGTGATATATCACGGAACTGTGATGAGGGTTCGAACCCATGCACTGAGTGTTCTCAGATGCATGCTCTAGTCCACTACGCCACGACATGGTCAAATGATTGCAACTTGGAGTACTACTGCACACCACAAGGATCCCAAGGCTTCCACTGAAGCCAAACCAGGTTTCACACAATTCCCCCATGAACTTGGTCTCTGTCATCAGTAGTTCTGCCTTTGATGCCCCCATTTCAATGTCTTTCTCCATGTATGATATATCACAATAATATGAATTCTATGTGTATTGAAAGGGCCATCAGAGGTAGAGCTACTGGAGGGCATAGACCAAGTGCATGGGAAACTGCATGCACAACCGCCCATGGAATGGGTATGGGGGTGCATAATAAAAAAAATTGAATTGTGGGTGCATTAGTACCCTAGGTTGCAATTCTTTTGACCATGTTGTGGCGCATTCGGCTACAGCAGCATCTGGGAATGCAAAGCCCATAGGTTCGAACCACTCATCACGGTTAATGTGATTTGTTCATTATATTTATTATATTTTCAAATAAGCCAGAGAGACGGAAATAACAGTTTCAAATGAGATCGACAAACTTGATGTTCAAAGTCATTAATTCAAGAATGGCGACCTGACCTACAAATGATTTGTAAGGAGTTAGAGTTAAACACTGGAACAACCTCGAAGAACATAAAATATTCTATCGAGGCAGTTGCAGACTCTATCAGGCATCGCAAAAATCTGATTGCCACTGATGCAGGTAGGCTTACTATTTGCCTTTGTTAACTCTGAAGCATTTTCTGTTTAGCTCTTGTCTATAATTTCTATGTACGTAAATGATGAGGAATTTTTTTTAACAACTTTAAAACTTTCAGCCAAAAAACTTATTTGCAGCATCCAGTAAAATGCGCTCTTCACTCCGGCACAAAAATGAGTGTGACAGGAAAAAGCTTCAAGGCTTCATAAAAATCTACAATAGTGAAAACTCTGAAATTCTCAGTGAAAAGGATGCATAGAAGGTATCCTGCCATGGCACAATTTACTGCCTCATCATAGCAAAAATGGTATGTAACTACATCTCATTTTATCAGGGGTTACAATTCGGCCTTATCAAGATAACTAACATTTAGCATGCATAATGGATAAGCTTTTCTTATTTTTGAAGTAAAATATCATCACTACTGTTTGTAAAATAGGTGCAGTATCATAATCCGTAGGTTTTTATCAGGTTGATACTGCACAATAAACTATGTATGGTATGTATAATGCAAGTACCTAAACTGTAATTACATTAAATTGAGTTGTAGTTTACTTGCAGTAAATATATTTTCCTCTTTTTTAGCGTCCCTTGCTCAAAAAAAAGGCAGTAGAAGATGTGGAGCTTCAGAAGAGATCCAGAGAAGAGCAACAATATACTATACAAGAAATGCTACAGTATCTCGCATAACAAGAATAAGAGAGAGATTTTAACCGAACATACTAAAGAGTTGTTATGTGGAATTTTCCCTTCATATCTAAGCAAGGTAAGCTAACAGCATAATGTGTGTTGCAATTCAGTTCTTCATAAACATTTATCCAGCAGAAATTTATACTTGAGTAAAGTCTTGCTATTTACGACTTTCACAGGTAGAAATTCCATGGTTTTCATATACTGTACTGGTGTGTTTTACATTTGAACTTTTAACGAAAACTTTCATTATTTATTTATTCTAATTTCTTTAGTATTTTCAGGCAAATTTGTAAATGTCTTAAACCCCATTAAATAGTTTATATATTACAGGATCCTAACAAGTACACTAAAGAAGAGAAGCACCTATCACCCAAAAATAAGAGTGGAATCTTGGCTCTTTTGAAGCAAGGGCAAAAGTCGTGTTCTGACAAGCTGAGTGATGCAAAGCGTTTATTTGGATACCAGGAAGAGGATGTTGATGTTTCCGAGTCCTACCTGGAGCTTTGTGACAGTGAAGACAATGATGAAGATGAAGATTTACTACTAAACTGATGATATAAAAGTTAAGTATAATAAATTTTACCTAATTTCTCCTACTAATTTCTCTTACTTAATTTCTCTAATTTTATTGTCCTAGCCCTAAGATTACTACTGGCCTCCATTGCCTTGCCTGCACTTTGTTTCCCCTTAACCATATCACTCATTCTTACAGGTGTGAGACAGAGAGGTACAAGATCATTCAAGAGGAACAACACCTGAAGCACCCAACATTCGGGTGCTTTATTAATAAAAACGCCCTTCATGGCTTCACTCATCCTGGCTGGTTTAATTAAAAAACCTAACCTAAACTTAAGTCATTAACCATTAACCTAAATACATGGAAAATAAAATCAGGTATTATCCATCAATGGATATTGTCTCCACGTTAATTGTAAGTGACTCTTTTTCATCCGTAAATGCTCTCAACTTTTTAAGACATAACTGTAACATGCTCGTGTCCAATGCTAGACACTATTACAACAAAATTATTAATGATGGTAACAGAATCCATTTCATGTAGTCTCCATCTCATGTTGGCCTCCGAATGCATGATAGAGCTGATAAGTTAGCCAAAGAATCTGCCTTTAAACGAGACGTCGAGTGTAACTTTGGATTGTCAATGAGCAGTCTGAGAGCAACAGTACACCAAGAACTTCAACGAAATCTTGTAGATCTGAGGCAAAGTGAAATCGACACCAGTAATTCCATCTACCATCATACTATCATGCAAGAGGAGCCACACATCTATGGTTCATCAAATAAAGCCCTGAGCACATTGTGTGCCTCTGTAACCCTTTCCACTACCGTCCACAAGATGGGTATTGTATTCCCTTCTCTGAGGCTGTGGGTCCCTATAATTGCACCAGAGGTGGTACCCCCTATATATATATATATATATAATATATATATATATATATATATATATATATATATATATATATATATATATATATATATATATGCAAACAAGCCTGAATGGTCCCCAGGACTAGATACAACTGAAAACTCACACCCCAGAAGTGACTCGAACCCATACTCCCAGGAGCAACGCAACTGGTATGTACAGGGACGCCTTAAACCACTTGACCATCACGACCGGACATAAGGAAGTGATAGCCGAGGCTATATGAACCACTTCCCCGCCGGCACTCTGATGGTAATCTTGGGCATAGCATTTTATCAAATCACCTCATTTTTTGGGGCAACACGTGAGGAACACAAATGCAAACAAGCCTGAATGGTCCCCAGGACTAGATACAACTGAAAACTCACACCCCAGAAGTGACTCGAACCCATACTGCCAGGAGCAACGCAACTGGTATGTACAGGGACGCCTTAAACCACTTGACCATCACGACCGGACATAAGGAAGTGATAGCCGAGGCTATATGAACCACTTCCCCGCCGGCACTCTGATGGTAATCTTGGGCATAGCATTTTATCAAATCACCTCATTTTTTGGGGCAACACGTGAGGAACACAAATGCAAACAAGCCTGAATGGTCCCCAGGACTAGATACAACTGAAAACTCACACCCCAGAAGTGACTCGAACCCATACTGCCAGGAGCAACGCAACTGGTATGTACAGGGACGCCTTAAACCACTTGACCATCACGACCGGACATAAGGAAGTGATAGCCGAGGCTATATGAACCACTTCCCCGCCGGCACTCTGATGGTAATCTTGGGCATAGCATTTTATCAAATCACCTCATTTTTTGGGGCAACACGTGAGGAACACAAATGCAAACAAGCCTGAATGGTCCCCAGGACTAGATACAACTGAAAACTCACACCCCAGAAGTGACTCGAACCCATACTCCAGGAGCAACGCAACTGGTATGTACAGGGACGCCTTAAACCACTTGACCATCACGACCGGACATAAGGAAGTGATAGCCGAGGCTATATGAACCACTTCCCCGCCGGCACTCTGATGGTAATCTTGGGCATAGCATTTTTATCAAATCACCTCATTTTTTGGGGCAACACGTGAGGAACACAAATGCAAACAAGCCTGAATGGTCCCCAGGACTAGATACAACTGAAAACTCACACCCAGAAGTGACTCGAACCCATACTGCCAGGAGCAACGCAACTGGTATGTACAGGACGCCTTAAACCACTTGACCATCACGACCGGACATAAGGAAGTGATAGCCGAGGCTATATGAACCACTTCCCCGCCGGCACTCTGATGGTAATCTTGGGCATAGCATTTTATAAATCAAATCCCTCATTTTTTGGGGCAACACTTGAGGAACACAAATTTGCATGCATATATATATATATATATATATATATATATATATATTATATATATATATATATATATATATATATATATATATATATAATATATATATATATATATATATATATATATATATATATATATATATATATATATATATATATATATATAAATATATGACAGTGTCAGACCACGGAGGAAAATTGAAACAGAAATTTCCTTATATTAATACATCTTCAGAAGGAGTCATGTATTAATATACGAAAGTACTTAAGGAAATTTCTGTTTCAATTTTCCACAAGATTACAAGGGGTCCGTCTAATTACCACAAGCTACACAAGCTTCACAAAGCTTCCAGGCAATACGTTAGTAATGAATAAATATGATAGGTTAGGCTGAAATAACCTAACCTAGCCTAACCTAATCTATCCTATCCTAACCTAACCTAACTTAACCAACTATACCAAGTATCTCAAGTTACAAGTATCTCTGGGAATTCTTATTATCTGCTGTTGTAGAATTGACAAAATAGACACTGTGTCAACAAAATTATTCCCACATACTCCGTCACTATGAGATGGAGTACACATAGGGCAGGGGACTGAACTGTCCCTGACAAAAACAACTGGGAAGAAAAGTCTATATAATTTATTTATTTATTTTATTTATTTAAAAACTGTCAGGGACAGTTTTGTCTCACACACAGATATATAAAAGGGAAATATCGACCTTTGAGGATCACCCTAAATGGTGCCAAACAGATGGAAGAAGTACTAAGGAATGCTAGAAAATTACAAAATGATGACGATGGGAAAGTGTGGGCGTTAAGACGAGATCTTTCAAAAGAAGATAGAGAGAAGCTGAAACTGAACCTCGCTGAGGCAAAACGTTTAAATGAGAGCAGGAATGAAGAAGAAATCAATTCTTTTTTCTACAAAGTGATAGGGGTAGGCAGACCAGTAAAGTGGTACATAAAGGCAAACCAACAAAATCATTAGAGAAAGGGGGAGTGAAGAATAAGATGAGGGGGAACAAGTTCCTGAAGATTGCATACACCAACATAGATGGAGTAAGATCAAAGATACTGGAGTTAAGTGATGTAATACAGCTGCAGACACCAGACATTGTTGCACTCACGGAGACAAAACTTGAAGATGTTATTTTAAATGAGGTCATATTCCCAAGGGGCTACTCAATTTGGAGACGGGATAGAAAAATTAGGAAAGGCGGTGGCGTTGCTGTGCTGGTGAAAGAACACCTAAAGTTGAACGAAATAATGACTGCCAATCCACAAGAAGTTGACATAATAGCACTAGAGATCTGCCATGAGGATGACAAACTAATGATTATAAATGCATATAGTCCACCGCTAAGCAGCACATGCTCAAAGGAGGAGCTAGATAGTAAACGAGAAGGTCTTATAACAATAATGAGAGAGGTCATAGCGAGAGCGGATAACGATAGTTCACCACTGTTGATAGTCGGCGACTTCAACTTGAAATCCATAGACTGGGAACCATATGTAGCTAAAACAGAAGATTTCTGGACCTGTAAATTTGTAGACCTCATCCTGGAAACATTCTTGTATCAACATGTTAAACAAGCTACGAGGATGAGGGAAGGGGACATTCCCTCTATGCTAGATTTGATATTTACCAGGAAGGAGGAAGAAATATTTGACATTCAGTACCTTCCTCCCTTGGGTAAAAGTGACCATGTCTTTTTGGGAATAAAGTATGCAATGCGTTATAATCTGGAAGAAAATATGACGGTTGATGTAATTGAAAAACCTGACTTTAGGAGAGGACACTATGGCAACCTTAGGAAATTTTTTAGTGAGTATAACTGGACAGACTTGTTGCTAGGCAAGGAAGTAAATGAGATGTATGTCACGTTTTGTGAAATATATGATAAAGGCACAAAAAAATTTATCCCAGAACAGAGAAGCAGAACTAGGAAACAGGATTGGTTCAACAGAAAGTGCGAGAGGGCCAGAGACCAAAAGACACAAAAATGGAATCAATACAGGAAGAGGCCAAACCTCCAAACATACCAGCGATACAAAGATGCGAGAAACAACTACACGGCAGTGAGGAGAGAGGCAGAAAGAAATTTTGAAAAAGGGATTGCAGACAAATGTAAAACAGAACCAGGTCTATTCTATAAATTCATAAACAACAAATTGCAGATAAGGGATAATATTCAGAGGTTGAAAATGGGAAATAGATTCACGAAAAATGAAAGGAAATGTGTGAAACATTAAACGAAAAGTTCCAAAGTGTGTTTGTACAAAATGAAATCTTCAGGGAACCAGATACAATAAGAATTCCACAGAACAACATAGAGCACATAGAGGTGTCTAGAGACGAAGTGGAAAAATGCTCAAGGAGCTAAATAAGAACAAAGCAGTTGTCCAGATGGAGTTTCACCATGGGTTCTGAGAGAATATGCACCTGAGCTCAGCATTCCTCTTCAACTGATTTTTCAGGCATCCCTGTTTACAGGAGTTGTAGCTGATGTGTGGAAAACGGCTAACATAGTTCCAATCTACAAAAGTGGAAGCAGGGAAGACCCCTTAATTATAGACCAGTATCATTGACAAGTGTAATAGTCAAAATATTAAAAAAATAATTAAAACTAATGGGTAAAACACCTGGAGAGAAATGATATAATATCAGACAGACAGTATGGTTTTCGATCTGGAAGATCCTGTGTATCGAATTTACTCAGTTTCTATGATCGAGCAACAGAGATTACAGGAAAGAGATGGTTGGGTTGACTGCATCTATCTGGACCTAAAAAGGCTTTCGACAGAGTTCCACATAAGAGGTTGTTCTGGAAACTGGAAAATATTGGAGGGGTGACAGGTAAGCTTCTAACATGGATGAAAAATTTCTGACTGATAGAAAAATGAGGGCAGTGATCAGAGGCTTGTATCGGACTGGAGAAAGTCACAAGTGGAGTACCACAGGGTTCAGTTCTTGCACCAGTGATGTTTATTGTCTACATAAATGATCTACCAGTTGGTATACAGAATTATATGAACATGTTTGCTGATGATGCTAAGATAATAGGAAGGATAAGAAACTTAGATGATTGTCATGCCCTTCAAGAAGACCTGGACAAAATAAGTACATGGAGCGCCACTTGGCAAATGGAATTTAATGTTAATAAATGCCATGTTATGAATGTGGAATAGGAGAACATAGACCCACACAACCTATATATTATGTGAGAAATCTTTAAGAATTCTGATAAAGAAAGAGATCTAGGGGTGTTCTAGATAGAAAACTATCACCTGAGGGACCACATAAAGAATATTGTGCGAGGAGCCTATGCCACGCTTTCTAACTTCAGAATTGCTTTTAAATACATGGATGGCGATATACTAAAGAAATTGTTCACGACTTTTGTTAGGCCAAAGCTAGAATATGCAGCGGTTGTGTGGTGCCCATATCTTAAGAAGCACATCAACAAACTGGAAAAGGTGCAAAGACATGCTACTAAGTGGCTCCCAGAACTGAAGGGCAAGAGCTACGAGGAGAGGTTAGAGGCATTAAATATGCCAAAACTAGAAGACAGAAGAAAAAGAGGTGATATGATCACTACATACAAAATAGTAACAGGAATTGATAAAATCGATAGGGAAAGATTTCCTGAGACCTGGAACTTTAAGAACAAGAGGTCATAGATATAAACTAGCTAAACACAGATGCCGAAGAAATATAAGAAATTTCACTTTCGCAAACAGAGTGGTAGATGGTTGGAACAAGTTAGGGGAGAAGGTGGTGGAGGCCAAGACCGTCAGTAGTTTCAAAGCGTTATATGACAAAGAGTGCTGGGAAGACGGGACACCACGAGCGTAGCTCTCATTCTGTAACTACACTTAGGTAATTACAGGGTCGTCTCTACACACAACCACCCCTCGTGTGTCACACACCACCTGTGTGTCACACACACACACACCTGTGTGTCACACACACCACCTGCGTGTCACACACACCACCTGTGTGTTACACATAATTCTGTAACAATGTTCTGGCATAAAACTTTGTACAGTTTATTAATTTCTTACCGTTTGATGTACCAGGATGATCCATGTGTGCTGAAGTTTTATAGTTGGAGCTGGAAGATCCTGTCGAGATGACTTCTTCAATGAGACTAATAGCTTCCCACACATTGTGTATGAGTTAAGTCCTCCAGTACTTGGCCTACAGAGTTACCAGATCTGATTTGCAGAAACTAGTGAACTATGGAGATGAGATTGTTAATAATATACTTTTTTTGAGATTCATATGACTTGCAGATTAAAAACCAATCTTATTTTAATAATACACTAAAGTACATAGCAAATTGCGAAATTCGTAGCTTTAACTACTTTAAAGCTAAATACTCAAGCTTTGAAAAAAGCACAATTTGCTATTTTAAGCGGAATCTGGCAACTTTGATTTAGCATGTAAACATTGACTTGCATTCACAATGTAGTTATTTATTTTTCAACAATTTAAAATGGGTTATGAAAATACACACATTGGGACATTATTTCAAAGGCACTATACTATATACGTATGGGATATATATATACATATAATATATATATAGATATATATATATATATATATATATATATATATATATATATATATATATATATATATAATTGTTGCAAGTCGAGAAACAAATATTTTACATTGAACAACAAATGAGATTGGAAAAGCAGTATTGCCAAAATAGACCCCAGACACACACGGTGGGTAGTAGTGGACCGCATACAGACCCTATGAGGGGTAGTGGACCCCATAATAACACTATGGGTGGTAGTGGACACTATACAAACACTATGGGCGGTACTTGACTTCACAGCGACCCTGTGGGCGGTAGTGGACCCCCTATCGACAATGTAGGCGGTAGTGGACCCCCTACCGACCTGTGGGCGGCAGTGCACCCTCTACCGACCCTGGGCGGCAGTGGACCCCCTACCGACCCTGTGGGCGGCAGTGGACCCCCTACCAACCTTGTGGCGGTAGTGGACCCCTACCGACCCTGTGGACGGTAGTGGACGCCCACCGACCCTGTGGGCGGTAGTGGACCCCATACCGACCCTGTGGGTGGCAGTGGACCCCATACCGACCCTGTGGGCGGTAGTGGACCCCCTACCGACCCTGTGGGCGGCAGTGGACCCCCTACAACCCTGCGGGCGGTAGTGACCCCCTACCGAAACTGTGGGCGGCAGTGGACCCTATTTACTAATCCTGTGGGCGATACTGGACCCTATACTCATCCTTGTGGGCGCAATGGACGCCATACGCATCCAGTGGGTGTTATTGGCCCCATACTTATTCTGTGGGTGGTTGGAGCCCCATACCCATCCTGTGGGTGATAGTGGACGCAATACTCATCCTGTGGGTGGTATTGGAACCCATACCCATCCTGTGGTTGGTTGTGAGCCCCCTACCAATCATGTCGGTGGTATGGACGCCATACACATCCAGTGGATGGTATTGGACCCCATACCCTTCCTGTGGGTGGATGTGATCCCCATACCCATCCTGTGGGTGGATGTGACCTCCATACCCATCCTGCGGGTGGTATTGGAACCCTTACCCACCTAACAGGTGTAGTGGACCCTATACGCATCCTATTGTTGATATAGTATAGCCTAATAGTTCCACTGACGTCAATGAGATAATCCTTTCCTTAAAACCAAGTCTAGTGCCCTTGAGGAGATGCC
>WNGS01142693.1:0-12421 GCA_020271785.1 Procambarus virginalis | reverse complement strand
TGCATGGTGCAGCGGCACCCACTGTGTAACGTGTAGCATGGGGCAGCGGAGCCCCTTGTGTAGCGTGCAGAATGTGCAGTGGCACCCACTGTGTAGTGTGTAGCATATTGCAGCGGCACCCACTGTGTAGTGTGTAGCATGGGTCAGCAGCACCCACTGTGTAGTGTGTAGATGATGCAGCGGCACCCACTGTGTAGTGCGCATTGTAAGTGGCAACCGGTGTGTAGCGTTTAGCATAGTGCAGCTGCACCCGCTGTGTAGGGTTAGTATAGTTGCAGCTGCACCATTGTGTAGTGTGTGCATGGTGCAGCAGCACCCCACTGTGTAGCGTGAAGTATGGTGCAGCGGCACCCCTTAATAGTGTGTAACTTTGTGCAGCGACACCCCTGTTAGCGGGTAGCTTGGTGCCGCAGCACCCACTGTGTATGTGTAGCGTCACCCACTGTGTAGTGTGTAGTATGGTGCAGTGGCACCATTGTGTAGTGTGTAGCATGGTGCACAGGCACCGGTGTGTAGTGTATAGCATTGTGCAGTGGCACCCACTGTGTAGTGTGTACCATGGTGTACTGCCACCCAGTGAGTAGGTTCAACATGGTGCAGCGGTATCAGTGTGTAATGCGTAGCATGGTGCAGCGGCACAAGGTGTGTAGTGTTTAACATGTGCAGTGGCAACACTGTATAGTGTGTAGCATGGTACCAGTGGTAGCATGGTGCAGCGGCACCCACTGTGAAGTGTGTAGCATGGGCAGTGGCACCCACTGTGCAGTGTGTAGCAGGTGCAGTGGCACCCACTGTGTAGTGTGTAGCATTGTGCAGCGGCACCCACTGTGTAGTGTGTAGCATCGTGCAGAAGCACCTGCTATGTAGTGTGAATATGGTGCAGTGTTGCGAATAGCATGGTACAGTGGCACCAGCTGTGTAGCGTGTAGCATGGAGCAGCAGCACCCAATGTGTAGCGTGTAGCATGTGCGCAGCATACACTGTGTAGTGTGCAACATTGTGCAGCGGCACCCACTGTGTAGTGTGTAGCTTGTGGCGCAGCACCCACTGTGTAGTTTGTAGCATTGTGCGCGTCACCCACTGTGTAGGTTTGTAGCATTGTGCAGCGTCACCACTGTGTAGGTGTAGCATGGTGCATCAGCACCCAATGTGTAGTGTGGACCATGGTGCACTGGCACCCGGTGAGTAGTGTTAGCATGGTGCCTCGGCACCTGGTGTGTGTAGTGTTAACATTGTACAGCGGTAACCACTGTGTAGTGCGTAGCAGGGTGCCGCGCACCAAACTTGTAGTTGGTAGTATGGAGCAGCAACACCCACTGTGTAGTGTGTACATTGTGCAGAGGCACCCACTGTGTAGTTGATGGCATGGTGCAGAGGGACCCACTGTGTAGTGTGTAGCATGGGCAGCGACACCCACTGTGTAGAGTGAAGCATGGTGCTGCGACACAATCTATGTAGGTGTAGCAGGGTGACGCGCACCCACTTTGTAGTTGGTAGCATGGGCAGAGGCACCCACAGTGTAGTATGTAGCATGGTGCAGGGACACCCACTATGTAGTGTGTAGCATGGTGCTCGGCACCCGGTGTGTAGTGTGTAGCATGGTGCAGCGGCCCCGGGTGTAGTGTGTAGCATGGTGCCTCGGCACCTGTTGTGTAGTGTGTAGCATGGTGCAGCGGCCCCCGGTGTGTAGTGTGTAGCATGGTGCCTCGGCACCGGTGTGTAGTGTTTAGCATTGTTCAGTGGCACCCAGTGTAGTGTGTAGCATGGTGCCTCGGCACCTGTTTGTAGTGTGTAGCATGGTGCAGCGGCCCCGGTGTGTAGTGTGTAGCATGGTGCTCGGCACCGGTGTGTAGTGTTTAGCATTGTTCCGTGGCACCAATGTGTAGTGTGTAGCATGGTGCAGCGGCACCAACTGCGTAGTGTGTAGCATGGTGCAGCGGCACCTTCTGTGTAGTGTGTAGCATGGTGCAGTGGCCACCACTGTGTAGTGTGTAGCATGGTGCAGGGCACCCACTGTGTAGTGTGTAGCATGGTGCAGCGGCACCCTCTGTTAGTGTGTGGCATGGTGCAGCGGCACCCACTGTGTAGTGTGTAGCATGGTGCAGTGGCACCCTCTGTGTAGTGTGTAGCATGGTGCAGTGGCCCCCACTGTGTAGTGTGTAGCATGGTGCAGTGGCACCCTCTGTGTAGTGTGTAGCATGGTGCAGTGATACCCTCTGTGTAGTGTGTAGCATGGTGCAGGGGCACCCTCTGTGTAGTGTGTAGCATGGTGCAGTGGCACCCTCTGTGTAGTGTGTAGCATGGTGCAGATCTCACCCACTGTGTAGTGTGTAGCATGCTGCAGTGGCACCCACTATTTAGTGTGTAGCATGGTGCAGTGACACCACTGTATAGTATGGCATGGTGCAGCAGCACCCAGTGTAGTATGTAGCATGGGGAGCAGCACCCACTGTGTAGTATGTAGCATGGTGCAGTGGCACCCACTGTATAGTTGTAGCATGATGCAGCGGCCCCACTGTGCAGCGTGTTGCATGGTGCAATGGCACCCGCTTTGGTTGTAGCATGGTGCAATGGCACCCGCTTGGTTTGTAGCATGTGCAGTGGCCCACTGTGTATCGTGTAGCATGGTGCAGTGCCGCACACGGTGGTAGTATGTAGCAAGGTGCAGTGGCACCCACTGTATAGTATATAGCACGGTGCAGTGGCACCCGGTGTGTAGTGTGTAGCATGATGCAGTGGCACCCACTGTGTAGAGTGTAGCATGGTGCAGTGGCACACTGTGTAGTACGTAGCATGGTGCAGTGGCACCCACTGTGTAGAGTGTAGCATGGTGCAGTGGCACCCGGAATGTAGCGTGTAGCATAGTGCAGCGACACCCACTGTGTTTTTTCTGGGTTGTGCAGTAGCACGGCAGTAGCACCATGTGTAGCATGTGCATGTGCAGTGGCACCCGGAGTGTAGCGGTAGCATGGTGCAGTGGAACATGGGTGTAGTTTTTTTTTTTTACCACAGACGTGGCCAACATTTACAATGCTAATCAACTATATACATTTCTTCTGTCCTCCATGGACAGGGTTAGAGATGTTTAAATATATTTCAAGGGTTTATTGAACAATCAACACTGAAGGTGAGTCGGTGCTTTTTAAATGCTAAGAACCTATATACGAAATGCATAGAGAACAGATTTAGTATGCCTACATAAAGTGGACCTGGTTGAGGGTTTGGGAGTTCTTCTACTCCCCAAGCCCGGCCCGAGGCCAGGCTTGACTTGTGAGAGTTTGGTCCACTAGGCTGTTGCTTGGAGCGGCCGCAGGCCACATACCACCACAGCCCGGCTGGTCCGGAACTCCTTGGAGGATAAATCTAGTTTCCTCTTGAAGATGTCCACGGTGTTCCGGCAATATCTTATGCTTGCTGGGAGGACGTTGAAAACCGCGGACCTCTGATGTTTATCAGTGTTCTCTGATTGTGCCTATGGCACCCCTGCTCTCACTGGTTCTATTCTGCATTTTCTTCCATATCGTTCACTCAGTACGTGTTATTTTACTGTGTAGATTGGGACTGGCCCTCCAGTATCTTCCAGGGGTATATTATGGTATCTCTCTCGTCTTCTTTCTAGTAGTACATTTGGAGAGCTTTGAGACGATCCCAATATTTAGGTGCTTTATCGCGTCTATACGTGCTGTAATGTTCTCTGTATTCCCTCTATTTCAGCAATCTCTCTGCTCTGAAGGGGGAAGTGAGTACTGAACAGTACTCAAGACGGGACAGCACAAGTGACTTGAAGAGTACAAGCATTGTGATGTGATCCCTGGATTTGAAAGTTCTCGTAATCCATCCTATCATTTTTCTGGCTGTCGCAATATTTGCTTGGTTATGCTCCCTAAACGTTAGGTCGTCAGACATCATTATTCCCAAATCCTTTACATGCTGTTTTCCTACTATGGGCACATTTGATGTGTTTTGTACTCTGTATTATGTTTAAGGTCCTCATTTTTACCGTACCTGATACCTGGAATTTATCACTGTTAAACATCAGTTATTTCTGATGCCCAGTCGAAAACTTTATTAATATCAGCTTGAAGTTTTTCAATGTCTTCAGCCGAGGTAATTTCATACTGATTTTGTGTCATCTGCAAAGGATGATACGAAGCTGTGACTTGTATTTTTGTCTATATCTGATATGAGAATAAGGAAAAGCAGCGGTGCAAGGACTGTACCCTGAGGTACAGGCTTTTAATGCACTTGGACTAGATTTTATATGGTTGACCGTTACTCGCTGAGTTGTTTGACAGAAAACTGAGTATCCAGCGTCCCTTTACCGGTTATTCCCATTGACTTCATTTTGTGTGCTATCACGCCATGGTCACATTTATCGAAAGCCTTTGCGAAGTCCGTGTATATCACTCAGCATTCTGTTTTCTTCTAATGCCTCAGTGACTTATCGTAGTGCTCAAGTAGCTGTGAGAGGCACGATCTTCCCGCTCGAAATCCATGTTGGCCTGGGTTGTGAAGGTCATTGGTCTCCATGAAATTGGTGACTGACTCCTAATCACTCTCTCAAATACTTTTATTATGTGCGATGTCAGTGCAACTGGTCTATAATTCTTTGCCAATGCTTTGCTCCCTCCCTTGTGTAGAGGGCTATGTCTGCCACTTTAAGTGCATCTGGTATCTCTCCCGTGTCCAAGCTCTTCCACACTATACGAGTGCCTGTGCTACCGGCACTTTGCATTTCTTTATAATATTGAATTCCATGAGTCTGGACCTGGGGCCGAGTGCATGGGCATGTTTTCAATTCTCTTTCAAAATTAGTGCGCTCGTGTTGATATCAGTTTATTTTACAGGGGTTGGATATCACGCATAAAGAAATTGTCTGGATCTTCTACTTTCATGTTGTTTATTGGAGTGCTAAACATGTCCTCATACTGCTTTTTTAGGATTTCACTAATTTCTTTGTCATCCTCCGTGTATGAACCTTCACTTGTACGAATAGGTCCAATACTGGCAGTAGTTTTGCTTTTGATTTCGCATATGTGAAGAAGTATTTGGATTTTTCTTTATTCCTGAATTGCTTTCTGTTCTAACTGCCTTTCTTCAGTTTCATATGAGTGTTTCAATTTCCGCTCGATTTCTTCAATCTCCCTATTTAAATTATCCTTCTTTGACGGGAAATCGTGTCTGCATAAGCAGTTCCGTATTCTTTTCCTGCGTTTATAGTGTCTCGCGTTCTCTTTCTACGTTGGATCTCTTTCTGGCTTTCCTCAAAGGAACATGTTTCAGACAGACTTGATACGCTTCCGAAGTCAGTTTTTCTATCCTTCTGTAGGACTTTTATTACTTAAAACAGTTTCCATGGATGTTTTTAAGTTCCCTGTTATTATCTCCCAGTCTATCCTTTTATTAAAATTGAATTTACTGAATAGCCCCTCTCGCTTTATCAACGTTTAGGTCTATTCTGAGTATTGATGGTAGTTTGCACTTCAATGAGCTTGTGATCTGAATATGTGGTATCTGATATCGTAATGTCTCTGATAATGTCTTCATTGTTCGTAAAGACCAGATCGAGAATATTTTTTTTCTCGTTGGCTCCGATATCTGCTGAGTGAGTGAAAATTTGTCACAGAATCTAAGTAGTTCTCTAATCTGTGGTTGGTTAGGTCCTGATAGATTCCCTGGTATAATATTATTGTTTGCTATTCTCCACCTGAGACTAGGCAAGTTGAAGTCACCTAAGAAGATAATATCAGGTATTGGGTTCTCCAAATTATCAAGGCTATTCTCTATTTTGTTTATCTGTTCTGTGAATTCCTCAGCCGTTGCATCTGGCGGTTTGTATATTAGAATAATCACTAAATTTATTTCTCTATTTTTAATCCCAGTACCTCTACCACCTCATTTGTAACGTTTAGGAGCTCCGAGCACACAAGGTCTTCCCTAATATACAGACCCACTCCTCCATGTGACCTAATTTTCCTGTCACACCTGTATAGGTTATATCCTGGAATCCAGATCTCACTGTCCAAGAATTCCCCTGCATGGGTTTCTGTGAAAGCTCCAAATACTGCATTTGACTCCGTGAGGAGGCCATTTATGAACTGTACTTTATTGTTTGTTCTTGTTTTCAGTCCTTGTATGTTGGCAAGGATGAATGAGGTTACTCTGTTAGTGATAGTTTGACTGGGAGACTTTTGTGGCAGGCCCATTATGCGTGGACATATTGAGTTTGTTCTGACCAGTGCTGATTGTTGTAGGGCAGTTGCCTGTTGTAGTTGTGGTTCCCTTTCGGTGTGTAGTTGTATCTGTAATTCTGGTATGCAAGTGGGTCTGGCATCCAGTTCCATATATTCTCCATGCTCCTCCTTTTGAATTCTCTTTCGGTCTGGTATAAAAAATTTATCGAATTTCCTCCAAATTCATTATCCTGCTTGCCACTCTTTATGTAGCGTTCCGTGCCTTTCACGTGAAAGTATGGGCAGCTGAGGTCATAGCATTTTCTGTCCTCCAGTGAGGTTTGGCACATCTCAGGATGGAAAAACCTACATATTGATCCAAATCGACACTCACCTTTCCTAAGCATATTTAAACATTGTTCTATTGTTCGATGTGTCTTCTACACAGTGTCATTAATGTACATTTACAAAGGTGAAATGTAATTCTGATCAGCTTCCATATATACTTTATACCCATACATATTCATACACACACACATATACATATATACACACATGCATATGGTGTGTAGTGTGTAGTATGTTGCAGCGACACCCACTGTATAGCTTGTAGCATAGTGCAGCGGCACCCAATGTGTTGAGTGCTGCATGGTGCAGCGGCACCCACTGTGTAACGTGTAGCATGGTGCAGCGGAGCCCCTTGTGTAGCGTGCAGCATTGTGCAGTGGCACCCACTGTGTAGTGTGTAGCATATTGCAGCGGCACCCACTGTGTAGTGTGTAGCATGGTTCAGCAGCACCCACTGTGTAGTGTGTAGCATGATGCAGCGGCACCCACTGTGTAGTGTGCAGCATTGTAAAGTGGCACCCGGTGTGTAGCGTTTAGCATAGTGCAGCTGCACCCGCTGTGTAGGGTTTAGTATAGTGCAGCTGCACCCATTGTGTAGTGTGTAGCATGGTGCAGCAGCACCCCACTGTGTAGCGTGAAGTATGGTGCAGCGGCACCCACTTAATAGTGTGTAACTTTGTGCAGCGACACCCACTGTTTAGCGGGTAGCTTGGTGCCGCAGCACCCACTGTGTAGTGTGTAGCGTCACCCACTGTGTAGTGTGTAGTATGGTGCAGTGGCACCCATTGTGTAGTGTGTAGCATGGTGCACAGGCACCCGGTGTGTAGTGTATAGCATTGTGCAGTGGCACCCACTGTGTAGTGTGTACCATGGTGTACTGCCACCCAGTGAGTAGTGTTCAACATGGTGCAGTGGTAATCAGTGTGTAATGCGTAGCATGGTGCAGCGGCACAAGGTGTGTAGTGTTTAACATTGTGCAGTGGCACCCACTGTATAGTGTGTAGCATGGTACAGTGTGTAGCATGGTGCAGCGGCACCCACTGTGAAGTGTGTAGCATGGTGCAGTGGCACCCACTGTGCAGTGTGTAGCAAGGTGCAGTGGCACCCACTGTGTAGTGTGTAGCATTGTGCAGCGGCACCCACTGTGTAGTGTGTAGCATCGTGCAGAAGCACCTGCTATGTAGTGTGTAATATGGTGCAGTGTTGCGAATAGCATGGTACAGTGGCACCAGCTGTGTAGCGTGTAGCATGGAGCAGCAGCACCCAATGTGTAGCGTGTAGCATGTGCAGCAGCATACACTGTGTAGTGTGCAACATTGTGCAGCGGCACCCACTGTGTAGTGTGTAGCTTGGTGCAGCAGCACCCACTGTGTAGTTTGTAGCATTGTGCAGCGTCACCCACTGTGTAGTTTGTAGCATTGTGCAGCGTCACCCACTGTGTAGTGTGTAGCATGGAGCATCAGCACCCAATGTGTAGTGTGTACCATGGTGCACTGGCACCCGGTGAGTAGTGTTTAGCATGGTGCCTCGGCACCTGATGTGTAGTGTTTAGCATTGTACAGCGGTACCCACTGTGTAGTGCGTAGCAGGGTGCCGCGCACCCACTTTGTAGTTGGTAGTATGGAGCAGCAACACCCACTGTGTAGTGTGTAACATTGTGCAGAGGCACCCACTGTGTAGTTGATGGCATGGTGCAGAGGGACCCACTGTGTAGTGTGTAGCATGGTGCAGAGACACCCACTGTGTAGAGTGAAGCATGGTGCTGCGACACAATCTGTGTAGTGTGTAGCAGGGTGACGCGCACCCACTTTGTAGTTGGTAGCATGGAGCAGAGGCACCCACAGTGTAGTATGTAGCATGGTGCAGGGACACCCACTATGTAGTGTGTAGCATGGTGCCTCGGCACCCGGTGTGTAGTGTGTAGCATGGTGCAGCGGCCCCCGGTGTGTAGTGTGTAGCATGGTGCCTCGGCACCTGTTGTGTAGTGTGTAGCATGGTGCAGCGGCCCCCGGTGTGTAGTGTGTAGCATGGTGCCTCGGCACCCGGTGTGTAGTGTTTAGCATTGTTCAGTGGCACCCAATGTGTAGTGTGTAGCATGGTGCCTCGGCACCTGTTGTGTAGTGTGTAGCATGGTGCAGCGGCCCCCGGTGTGTAGTGTGTAGCATGGTGCCTCGGCACCCGGTGTGTAGTGTTTAGCATTGTTCAGTGGCACCCAATGTGTAGTGTGTAGCATGGTGCAGCGGCACCAACTGCGTAGTGTGTAGCATGGTGCAGCGGCACCTTCTGTGTAGTGTGTAGCATGGTGCAGTGGCCACCACTGTGTAGTGTGTAGCATGGTGCAGCGGCACCCACTGTGTAGTGTGTAGCATGGTGCAGCGGCACCCTCTGTGTAGTGTGTGGCATGGTGCAGCGGCACCCACTGTGTAGTGTGTAGCATGGTGCAGTGGCACCCTCTGTGTAGTGTGTAGCATGGTGCAGTGGCCCCCACTGTGTAGTGTGTAGCATGGTGCAGTGGCACCCTCTGTGTAGTGTGTAGCATGGTGCAGTGATACCCTCTGTGTAGTGTGTAGCATGGTGCAGTGGCACCCTCTGTGTAGTGTGTAGCATGGTGCAGTGGCACCCTCTGTGTAGTGTGTAGCATGGTGCAGATCTCACCCACTGTGTAGTGTGTAGCATGCTGCAGTGGCACCCACTGTTTAGTGTGTAGCATGGTGCAGTGACACCCACTGTATAGTATGTAGCATGGTGCAGCAGCACCCACTGTGTAGTATGTAGCATGGGGCAGCAGCACCCACTGTGTAGTATGTAGCATGGTGCAGTGGCACCCACTGTATAGTATGTAGCATGATGCAGCGGCCCCCACTGTGCAGCGTGTTGCATGGTGCAATGGCACCCGCTTTGTAGTTTGTAGCATGGTGCAATGGCACCCGCTTTGTAGTTTGTAGCATGTTGCAGTGGCACCCACTGTGTATCGTGTAGCATGGTGCAGTGCCGCACACTGTGTAGTATGTAGCAAGGTGCAGTGGCACCCACTGTATAGTATATAGCACGGTGCAGTGGCACCCGGTGTGTAGTGTGTAGCATGATGCAGTGGCACCCACTGTGTAGAGTGTAGCATGGTGCAGTGGCACCCACTGTGTAGTACGTAGCATGGTGCAGTGGCACCCACTGTGTAGAGTGTAGCATGGTGCAGTGGCACCCGGAATGTAGCGTGTAGCATAGTGCAGCGACACCCACTGTGTAGAGTTTAGCATCGTGCAGTAGCACCCGATGTGTAGCATGTAGCATGGTGCAGTGGCACCCGGAGTGTAGCGTGTAGCATGGTGCAGTGGAACATGGTGTGTAGTTTTTTTTTTTTCTACCACAGACGTGGCCACACATTTACAATGCTAATCAACATATATACATTTTCTTCTGTCCTCCATGGACAGGGTTAGAGATGTGTTAAACATATATTTCAAGGGTTTATTGAACAATCAACCACTGAAGGTGAGTCGGTGCTTTTAAAATGCTAAGCTAACCTATATACGTAAATGCATAGAGACACAGATTTACGTATGCCCTACATAAAGTGTTACCTGGTTGATGGGGTTCTGGGAGTTCTTCTACTCCCCAAGCCCGGCCCGAGGCCAGGCTTGACTTGTGAGAGTTTGGTCCACTAGGCTGTTGCTTGGAGCGGCCCGCAGGCCCACATACCCACCACAGCCCGGCTGGTCCGGAACTCCTTGGAGGAATAAATCTAGTTTCCTCTTGAAGATGTCCACGGTTGTTCCGGCAATATTTCTTATGCTTGCTGGGAGGACGTTGAACAACCGCGGACCTCTGATGTTTATACAGTGTTCTCTGATTGTGCCTATGGCACCCCTGCTCTTCACTGGTTCTATTCTGCATTTTCTTCCATATCGTTCACTCCAGTACGTTGTTATTTTACTGTGTAGATTTGGGACCTGGCCCTCCAGTATCTTCCAGGTGTATATTATTTGGTATCTCTCTCGTCTTCTTTCTAGTGAGTACATTTGGAGAGCTTTGAGACGATCCCAATAATTTAGGTGCTTTATCGCGTCTATACGTGCTGTATATGTTCTCTGTATTCCCTCTATTTCAGCAATCTCTCCTGCTCTGAAGGGGGAAGTGAGTACTGAACAGTACTCAAGACGGGACAGCACAAGTGACTTGAAGAGTACAAGCATTGTGATGTGATCCCTGGATTTGAAAGTTCTCGTAATCCATCCTATCATTTTTCTGGCTGTCGCAATATTTGCTTGGTTATGCTCCCTAAACGTTAGGTCGTCAGACATCATTATTCCCAAATCCTTTACATGCTGTTTTCCTACTATGGGCACATTTGATTGTGTTTTGTACTCTGTATTATGTTTAAGGTCCTCATTTTTACCGTACCTGAGTACCTGGAATTTATCACTGTTAAACATCATGTTATTTTCTGATGCCCAGTCGAAAACTTTATTAATATCAGCTTGAAGTTTTTCAATGTCTTCAGCCGAGGTAATTTTCATACTGATTTTTGTGTCATCTGCAAAGGATGATACGAAGCTGTGACTTGTATTTTTGTCTATATCTGATATGAGAATAAGGAAAAGCAGCGGTGCAAGGACTGTACCCTGAGGTACAGAGCTTTTAACTGCACTTGGACTAGATTTTATATGGTTGACCGTTACTCGCTGAGTCCTGTTTGACAGAAAACTGAGTATCCAGCGTCCTACTTTACCGGTTATTCCCATTGACTTCATTTTGTGTGCTATCACGCCATGGTCACATTTATCGAAAGCCTTTGCGAAGTCCGTGTATATCACATCAGCATTCTGTTTTTCTTCTAATGCCTCAGTGACTTTATCGTAGTGCTCAAGTAGCTGTGAGAGGCACGATCTTCCCGCTCGAAATCCATGTTGGCCTGGGTTGTGAAGGTCATTGGTCTCCATGAAATTGGTGACCTGACTCCTAATCACTCTCTCAAATACTTTTATTATGTGCGATGTCAGTGCAACTGGTCTATAATTCTTTGCCAATGCTTTGCTCCCTCCCTTGTGTAGAGGGGCTATGTCTGCCACTTTAAGTGCATCTGGTATCTCTCCCGTGTCCAAGCTCTTCCTCCACACTATACTGAGTGCCTGTGCTACCGGCACTTTGCATTTCTTTATAAATATTGAATTCCATGAGTCTGGACCTGGGGCCGAGTGCATGGGCATGTTTTCAATTTCTCTTTCAAAATTTAGTGCGCTCGTGTTGATATCAGTTATATTTACAGGGGTTTGGATATCACGCATAAAGAAATTGTCTGGATCTTCTACTTTCATGTTGTTTATTGGAGTGCTAAACATGTCCTCATACTGCTTTTTTAGGATTTCACTAATTTCTTTGTCATCCTCCGTGTATGAACCTTCACTTGTACGAATAGGTCCAATACTGGCAGTAGTTTTTGCTTTTGATTTCGCATATGTGAAGAAGTATTTTGGATTTTTCTTTATTTCCTGAATTGCTTTCTGTTCTAACTGCCTTTCTTCAGTTTCATATGAGTGTTTCAATTTCCGCTCGATTTCTTCAATCTCCCTATTTAAATTATTCCTTCTTTGACGGGAAATTCGTGTCTGCATAAGCAGTTCCGTTATTCTTTTCCTGCGTTTATAGTGTCTTCTGCGTTCTCTTTCTACGTTGGATCTCTTTCTGGCTTTCCTCAAAGGAACATGTTTCAGACAGACTTGATACGCTTCCGAAGTCAGTTTTCTATTCCTTCTGTAGGACTTTTATTACTTAAAACAGTTTCCCATGGAATGTTTTTAAGTTCCCTGTTTATTATCTCCCAGTCTATCCTTTTATTAAAATTGAATTTACTGAATAGCCCCTCTCGCTTTATCAACGTTTAGGTCTATTCGAGTATTGATGGT
>WNGS01142683.1:8803-24053 GCA_020271785.1 Procambarus virginalis | reverse complement strand
ACAGTGAAGATAACGACATCATCAAGAGGAGCCTCACCACAGCTGGATGCCCAGCTGAAAGAGAGCCCGTTACCTAACGCCCCGTACTCGATGCTCTTATTGGTCGCCCGGATGGTATCACAGTGAACCCCTGGAAGAATGGCAAGCAGTTGGTATGGGACTACATGTGCGTGTCAACCTGGCTAACACCTACATTGACCTCAGTGTTGCACAACAAGGTGGCGCTGCCTCCCACAGGGAAGCAACTAAATCCCGTAAGTACAGAGAACTGGATCACCACTACAATTTTGTCCCCATTGCTTCTGAGACACTCGGCGACTGGGGTAAAAGTGCTACAAGTTTTTTGAAGGATCTGGGTTCTAGGCTCATTAAAACAACAAGGGACCCTAGAGCTGCCAGTTTTCTTTTCCAGCGCCTCAGCGTGCCGATACACAGAGGAAATGCGCACTGCATTCAGGGTTCCTGCCCGCCATCTGAGGAACTGGAGGAACTCGACAACCTATGATAATCCTCTTTGTACCCTATATGTAACTCCTTTTTTGTAACAAAATTCAAATAAAACAAATATATATGTGTACATACAAAGATTGGGGTGGTAGGAGAAGATAATATTAGTGTTCAGTGAGAAACCACAAGGTCTCCTCTGAATAGTTTTTATTTTCTTCTCCGAGGCTATGGGTCCCCACATTGGTACCAGAGGTGGTACCATCACAAACTTATATATATATATATATATATATATATATATATATATATATATATATATATATATATAATATATATATATATGTCGTACCTAGTAGCCAGAACTCACTTTTTGCCAACTATGCAAGGCCCGATTTGCCTAATAAGCCAAGTTTTCCTGAATTAACATATTTTCTCTAATTTTTTTCTTATGAAATGATAAAGCTACCCATTTCATTATGTATGAGGTCAATTTTTTTTATTGGAGTTAAAATTAACGTAGATATATGACCGAACCTAACCAACCCTACCTAACCTAACCTAACCTATCTTTATAGGTTAGGTTAGGTTATGTAGCCAAAAAAGTTAGGTTAGGTTAGGTTAGGTAGGTTAGGTTGTCGTAAAAGCATTATGTCATGAAAACTTGGCTTATTAGGCAAATCGGGCCTTGCATAGTAGGCTGAGAAGTGCGTTCTGGCTACTAGGTACGACATATATATATATATATATATATATATATATATATATATATATATATATATATAATATATATATATATATATATATATATATATATATATATATATATATATATATATATATATATTATATATATATATATATATATATATATATATATATATATATATATATATATATATATATATATATATATATATATATATCGTACCTAGTAGCCAGAACGCACTTGTCAGCCTACTATGCAAGGCCCGATTTGCCTAATAGGCCAAGTTTTCATGAATTAATTGTTTTTCGACTACCTAACCTACCTAACCTAACCTAACCTAACTTTTTCGGCTACCTAACCTAACCTAACCTATAAAGATAGGTTAGGTTAGGTTAGGTAGGGTTGGTTAGGTTCGGTCATATATCTTTGTTAATTATAACTCCAATAAAAAAAATTGACCTCATACATAATGAAATGGGTAGCTTTATATTTTCATAGGAAAAAAATTTGAGAAAATATATTAATTCAGGAAAACTTGGCTTATTAGGCAAATCGGGCCCTGCATAGTAGGCCAAAAGTGAGTTCTGGCTACTAGGTACGACATATATATATATATATATATATATATATATATATATATATATATATATATATATATATATATATATATATATATATATATATATATATATATATATATATTGGTATATTTTGGTAGCAGTCTTTCCTGTAGACATATATTATTAAATATGACCAAAAAAGTAAGATTAATAATTCTAACACGAATTTTCTCTATTTTCCTTATGTTTCTTTTTACTAGTGTCAGTAAATGAAAAATCAATTCTCCAAAATTCATTTTATTTCTAATCTGACGCGACACTTGAGCGCGTTTCGTAAAACTTATTACATTTTCAAAGACTTTAGTTTATCTACACACAACTTATGTCTGAAACAACATTGGCTCTTATACCTGCATTTGGGTGAGGTGATGTAATACAATAGTGGGGTGAAAAACAAACTTTCAACAAAACACAGAACATGGAATCCGGGGTATAGATTTGCAGAAGTTGGGTACAAATAGAACTGCAGAAGGCCTATTGGCCCATATTTCTTGATGTTTCTATATTGGAGCGGAGTCTTGAAGTGGGTAGAATATAGTTGTGCGTTAATTGGCTGTTGATTGCTGGTGTTGACTTCTTGATGTGTAGTGCCTCGCAGATGTCAAGCCGCCTGCTGTCGCTGTATCTATCAATGATTTCTGTGTTGTTTGTTAAGATTTCTCTGGTGATGGTTTGGTTGTGGGAAGAGAATATATGTTCCTTAATGGAGCCCTGTTGCTTATGCATCGTTAAACGCCTGGAAAGAGATGTTGTTGTCTTGCCTATATACTGAGTTTTTTGAGGCTTACAGTCCCCAAGAGGGCATTTGAAGGCATAGACGACGTTTTTCTCTTTTAGAGCGTTCTGCTCCGTGTCTGGAGAGTTTCTCATGAGTAGGCTGGCCGTTTTTTTTGTTTTATAGTAAATCGTTAGTTGTATCTTCTGATTTTTGTCTGTAATCATTTCTATTAACAATATCTTTCAGGACCCTTTCCTCCATTTTATGAGCTGTGGAGAAGAAGTTCCTGTAAAATAGTCTAATAGGGGGTATAGGTTTTGTATTAGTTGTCTCTTCAGAGGTTGCATGGCATTTCACTTTCCTTCTTATGATGTCTTCAATGAAACCATTGGAGAAGCCGTTGTTGACTAGGACCTGCCTTACCCTACAGAGTTCTTCATCGACTTGCTTCCATTCTGAGCTGTGGCTGAGAGCACGGTCGACATAAGCGTTAACAACACTCCTCTTGTACCTGTCTGGGCAGTCACTGTTGAGGATCGATCTCGGGTGGAGGCTGAAATAAATGGGGCAGAGTTTCTTTCACCCTGATGCTCCTGTTACCTAGAAGTAAATAGGTACCTGGGCATTAGACAGCTGCTACAAGCTGCTTCCTGGGGGTGTGTAGTGAAAAGGGGGCCTTGTCGAGGACGGGGACGCTAAGCCACAAAATCATCTCAAGATACATCTTTTGAATTTAAAAACCACTTCAAATTAATTGATGGTTCTTTTTTACACTGCCAGTATTGACTGACATGTCTGTTGACTGGTCAGGTCCTGGAAGACCCTATGGTGCTGCTGCTATTCTGTGGCATAAAAATATGCAATGTAAAATTGAGGTTGTCAATACTGTATCAGGGCTCACTCCTGCTATACTTGTCTCCTATGGTGCTCGGCAGTATTTGATTACGTGCGTGTATATGCATTGTTTCGCAAATAATATCAACTGTGCACAAGAGTATGGAAATGTATAATCATAAATATATCAATTGACTAATTTGTATCATAATGCTGAACTCATGGATGGTAAGTGATTTTTAACACTGATTTTTCCTGCCGAGATGAATACTTAAATTTGTTTAATGCATTCATAGATGCTGAAAAATTACATAATCCTGCTGTTAATGATTAATTTAATATTAACTATAGCTATAGTTAACGCTTTATGTCATGAGATGGGTATGGAAGGTCTCATATTGATAATTTTTTCATTGATACCCCCTCCCTATCTGGCCCGTTGTTGCCGTGAGGGGGCTTGGTGGGCGGCTGCTGGAGTGTTGTGCTCCATGGGGCAGTCCTTTGTCTTTTTGTAGCTTTTTTTAACTTCTTTAAAATGCGCGCCTTTACGTCGCGAACAATTTGATACCAAAATGAAAGACGTAACACAAAAATTTATGTAGAACACTGGAAAGATATAAATAATTTTGTGATGATGAGCTTCCAGAATTAAAATATTTGTTAAAATTCCAGTTATTGCTCTATTATTATGGGACTAGTTTTAAAATACGCGCCTTTTTATTGCGAACAATTTGACACTAAAATGAAAGACGTAACACAAAAATTGATGTTATCAAACTGAACGAGTATACACATTAGATTGCAGTGTACAAATTGGTGCTCGTTCACGGGTAACTTTAGGTTTTTCTTCGGGGAGGCACTCCAAACTTTTGTACATTATATTCATACACATCTGTAGGGAATTTAATTGCAAACACAATGATACCAAAATGAGCGACATAGCACGAGAATTAGGGTGAAAAAAATGGAACGAGTATGCACATTCTATTGATTTTGTGCGCTCACGGGTAACTTTTGCCGACTTTAGGCTTTGCTGTTGGGAGTCACGCCAGGCTTTTGGACATTATATTTATACACACCTGTAGGGAATTTAATTGCGAACACAATGATACCAAAACAAGCGACGTAGCACGAGAATTAAGGTAAGACAGCTGAAACGAGTATACACATTTAGGTGTCACAGCGCGCTTACCCCGCATGTCGGGTGCATGACCCCTAAGTTTACTGCGCGCCTGTCCAGTGACCGATAGTGTTAAGGTGGTGTTTGTGGGGCATATACTCACAACGCACCCCTATGGGGCCCCGGCAAGATCGGCAACATATCTGTTGGTGGGTGTCCTTTCCTCTAATTGTGGCTCTGTGGTGGGTGTGGGGCACATTCATGAATGAGTCTTTCCTCTCTTATTTATGTCAAAATGTGTTCCTCTTGTACCTTCTCACACTCGTGAGGGGTGGACGACCAAGCCACTGAGTCGGACTGTGTTGGAAGATCGAGCTCTGTAGCCCCCGCTGCACTGGACCTCGACCTTGCTCCTTCTTTGACCCTCCTGACTACTCCCCTCGGCTCCCCTCTCTCCTCTGTTGTTGGGTCGAGCCACAATCCCCCAGTGGTAACCATTTCATCCCCTGGCACGGCTCAGTCTCTTATTGTGACTACTGAGCCTTTTAACCCCTCTTTGGGGGTTCTCAATGTCGTCCATGCCATGGCCCCACTCGCTCGATTCCTTCCTGTACTAATGCGTACCAAGCCTTGTTTGGTTCTGCTTCGTGGGCCAAATACTTTGATCTCCTCCCTCTGTATTCTACACCTCCGACGATTTCTCCCTCCATAGGCTCCTTGTTGATTTAGTAGATGCCTCTTACTTTAAACCCCACCCATCTCGGTACCCATGTCATTGCTGCTCCTTCTCAGGATGCAGCCACCCGCTTGGTCGCCTTATCCTGCCTTGGCGAGACCCCTGTTCAGGTCTCCAAGAACGCTCGGTTGAATGCCAGTGTTGGCACTGTTCTCCTGCCACCTCACTTTACTCGTCTCCCTCGTGGTCATCACCATCAGTCCCTTCAGGTTGTGAAGATTACCTTTGATGGTTGGACCCTTCTGCCCTCTGTCATTCTTGCTGGTGCCAGGTGCTCCGTCCAGGAGTACATTCCCTCTCCTCGGCTCTGTAATAAGTGCTGGAGGTTTTGGCATGGTGCCTTCTGATGCTCCAGTACTCTCTCTGTCCCTTGTGTGGGAACAAAGGTCACTCTAAGTCGGAGTGCACTTCTCCCCGGGCTTGCTGCTTCAATTGCGGTGAGGCCCACCCTACCTTCTCCCGCGTGTGTGTACATTACAAACTTGAGGCAGCAGTCCTTAACTTGAAGCATTGGGAACGTTTGTCTTTTTCCTGAGGCGAGGCGCCAAGTTCGCCGTCTCCCACCTTTCGCTGGTGTCTCTTATGCTCGCGTGTTGCGCTCTTCCGCTCCTCGTCCCTCCTCAGTCTCACAACCGTTTCAAGGCCTTAGACCCAGACACGCACACCGCCTCCTTCTCAGTTCCTTTAAGTTCTGTCTCAAAGGGTCCCTCTCATGGTTCTCTGTCTGGGGTTCCCCTTGCTACCCAAACTGCCTTGTCTCCTGTGTCTTCCTCCTCATCTCCATCCGATCCTCCTTCCCATCCTTCTCCTTCGTCTCTTAGCTCTCCACGCCGGCTGTCTGTGCGGGCTGATCTCCATCACTCTTCCAGAGGTCATCATGTTGTTTGCTCTTGTTCTTCTTCTCCTGTTGAGATGCTTAATCTGTTGCCCGTACGATGTTGCTGGGACGCCTGTCTCTTTGAGTCAGAAATGAAAGCCTGGCTCGTCTCCTTCCTCCTCCTTGGTGGATAAGAAGGCTTTGCTTTTTTCCTCGCCCCTTACCTCTGACTCTCTTGCTTCATCCCCTCCTGTTTTGGTGGTTGCGCCCCTTGTTCCTGCTATGGAGGTCTCTTTGGCTCCCGCTTCCCTCTCGGATGCTGCCCTTGCTGAAGTGCACTCCCTGGCTTCTGCCCCTCCTGCTGCTGTCCTTGACCCTCGGTTGTCCCCTCCTCCTCCTCCTCCTCCTCCAGACCCTGCTCATCCACCTTTGGTTGGTTCTCCTGCTCCCTTCTCTCCATCCTTACTCAGTTTACCAATGCCCCCCTAACCATGACTTCACTGACCCTGATCCTGATCCTGCGCTTCTTTAACGTGTTGTTAAACGTTCTAACATGTTATTTCACCTTTGTTTCTTCATTGTCCTCTGTTGCTGTCCTTTCTCCTCTTGTTGATGTCAATTCTTCGATGGAATATTCGCTGATATTATGCCAATTTAAATGACCTCCAACTTCTAATTTCACAGTTTTCGCCCCTTTGTGTCTGTCTCCAGAAGCCGATGCTTGGTGCTTGTCCTGGTTGCTTCCGTAGCTATTCCTTTCTCTCCCCCTCCTCCCAACTGGTTTTTGCTGGGGCTCATTCTGCTTCTGCTCTCTTGATTCGTTCTGATGCTCCCTTCGTCCCCCTACTTTTTCCGTCGCCTCTCCAATGTTCTGCTGCATGTGTCTTTTTGCGTAAATGTTACACGGTTTGCTCCATTTATCTCCCCCCCCCCCCACCAAATGTCCCGCTTTCTCTTCCCGATCTTAAACCCACTGGACTCCTTGCCAGAGCGTGTACTCCTGCTGGGTGATTTCAATTCTCGACATACTCTCTGTGGTGATGTTCTAACAAACACCCGGGGTTGCCTCCTCGAACCGTTCATCCTCTCTTCTTCCCTGTTTCTTCTGAAATCTGGTGAGCCCATTCATTTGGTCTCTCGGACTCGCACCCTTTCCTGTCCTGATCTTTTGCTCTACTCGTCGCCTCTTTACTTGGATTTCACGTGGCAGGTTCTTGATGACCTTCATGGCAGTTTCCACTTCCCCATCCTTGTTACCTTTTTCTCTTTTCACCCTCCTCTCTCCTTCCCTAGGTGGCAGTTTGCCAAGGCGACTGGAACCTTTTTTCCCTCTGTGCTGCTCTCTCTGACCTCTCCGTTCTGCCTCTCCCTCACGCCCTCCTCCTTTTTCATAACACCCTCTTCGAAGCTGCCCTCCACTCTATTCCTCGCTCTTCCTCTTGGGGACCACAGAAGTGCGTTCCCTGGTGGAATGTGGACTGTGCTCAGGCTGTCCGCTGTAAGCGTGCAGCCTGGAAGAGACACCGCTGCTGGCAGACAACTGATTCTTTTCTTTTGTTTCGGAAAGCGAGTGCGGTGGCCCGTAGGGAAATCCGTACAGCTAAGCATGAGTGTTGGAAGTCTTATGTTTCCACCATTACGTCAGAAACACCTCTGCCACCGATCTGGAAGCGTATCTGCAAGATAGCGGGTAAGTTCGCTCCGATGTCTCGCCGGTCCTTCACCTGAGTGGTACTCTTGTGGTGGAGAGTACCCGAATACTCCGTGGTACCCGTTGCAGGTAGCAACCGAACTGGGTTCCCTCTTTTCTTCTGTTAGCTCTGGTTCTCATCTTCCTCAATCTTTCCTTCTTCGTAAACCTGTTCTTGAATCTCGTCTTAGATTTCTGCACTCATCTCACCCTTCTCTATAATGATCTCATCTCTCTCTCTCTCTCTCTGAACTTCAGTCTGTCCTGGCCCTCTGCGGTTCTACAGCGACATTCCTCCGATGGGATTCATTATGAGATGCTTCGCCATCTCCCTCCGTGCAGGTCTCAGTATTTACTGAGTCTGTATAATCGGGTCTGGGAGTCGTCGTCAGTACCTGAGAACTGGCTCATGCCGTTGTCCTCCCTGTTCGGAAACCAAGCAGGGTCTCGTGGGACATCTTAGGACTTCCGCCCTATTGCCCTCATGAGTTGTGTCTGCAAACTCTTTGAACATATGGTTAACGTTTGTCTGATGTGGTTTCTTTGAACACCATCACCACCTCCCCTTCTTAATTTGGTTTTCGCAAGTGCCACAGCACAACAGATGTCTCGGTGAACTTGGAGGTCTATGTCCGTACTACTTTTGCTGTGAAAACCTCCGTTGTTGCCGCCCTTTTTGACTGGAAAAGGCTGACGACACAACTTGGCGATATCATATTTTGTCCCAACTTCATTCTTTTGGCCCTTGTGGTAATCTCCTTCTCTTTTTCCAAAGCTTCCTCTCTCATCGTTACCTTCGAGTCAGGCTTGGTCTCTCTCTCTCTCTCTCTCTCTCTCTGCCTCTTTTCAGTAAAATGAGGGTGTGTCCCAAGGTAGTGTTCTGAGCACTACTCTTTTTCTGGTTGCCCTCAATGGTCTTCTTTCCTCTCTTTCTTCTGGCGTTTTCTCCGTTCTCTATATCGACGATCTTACCCTTTGCCGTTTAGGTGATGGTTCACCTCCCCTTCGACGGTGCCTTCAACTGGCGATTGATGCCGTGTCATCTTGGGCCACTGATCATGGCTTCAGGTTCTCTATGTCTAAAACTTGTGCTATGACTTTTACTCGGAAGTGTGTCATTCTTCGTCCCTCTCTGTTGCTTTATGGTCATCCTCTTGTGTACAAGGAATCAACTAAGCTTTTGGAGTTAATCTTTGACACTCGTTTGTCTTGGTTGTCCCATATATCCTAACTTCGAGTTGAATGCTCTAAGGCCCTTACCCTCCTTAAGATATTGTCCCATACTTCTTGGGGAGTGGATAGGCGCACTCTCCTCACTTTACATTCCTCTCTCGTCCTGTCTAAACTTAATTATGGTTGCCCTGCTTACTCGTCGGCTTCTTCTGCTCTTCACCGTTTTGATGCTTTGTACCATACTGGGTTGTGCCTCAGCTCTGATGCCTTTCATTCAACTCCCGCCCTTGGCTTGTATGTTGACACTGGCTTCCTATCTCTCCAGGACCGCCATGATTGCTACTGTCTTCGCTATCTTTCATGGTCCTTGCAACATCCTTCCTCTTGCCTCTGTCGTACTTTAACTTCTACCCCTCCTGTGGTTCCTGTTCCTCTTCACCACCTCCCTCTTTCTGTTCGGTTATTTTGCTTACAGATTCTCTTTCAGTTCATATTTTTAATAGTTCTCCTCATATTGTTCCTTTCTTTCCCCCGTGGAGAGTGCCCCCTTCTGAAGTTTTGTACATCCTTGACCCGCATCACTAAAGCTTTTACCCCTCCTACAGTTCTGAAACGCCTTTTCCTTGAGCACTTTTCTTCGCACTCTCGCTCCGTTTCTGTATTCACCAACGGGTGTAAGTCTGCAGACGGTGAAGGCTACTCTGTTGTTTTCCTAACCACACTTACATGTGTCGCCTACCTCCGGAGACTAGCATCTTCACAGCAGAACTTTATGCTATTCTCTATGCTCTTCGTCTCCTGCTTTCTCCTAATGCGTTTCTCATTGTCAATCTTCCTTTGTAGTTGTCATTGACTCAATGTGCCCTCATGGCTCTCAGGTCATTTAATCTGGTCAATCCAGTGGTCGACAAGATTCAGCATTGGCTGTTTCTTATTTCCTATAAGTTTAAATCAGTTGAGTTTTGGTGGGTTCCCAGCCATATTGGTGTCTTTAAATTGGCGTGAGGACGCTGCCGCTAGAGAAGCTGTCCGCTCTTGTACCATCTCCCGTAAAGGTATTCTTATTCCGACTTTTACCCAGTTATTCATTCCTCCATCCTTACCCATTGGCAGGATTATTGGTCTTCTGTTACTGGTAACAAACTGTGTACTCTTAAGGGTAGTGTGTTCTCATGGCTTTCCTCCTACCACCGTAACCGGCGATGGGAAATGGCTCTGACAAGCTTGCGTCTTGGCCATACATGCTTAACTCACAGTCACTTAATGGAGCGCCGCCCTCCTTCTTATTGTCCAAATTGCATTGTACCTCTTATGGTCGAGCATATCCTTGTTCAATGTCCTTACTTCCAGGTCGAGCGTGTGTCTTGCTTTCTGACCGTCCCTCGCGGTCGCTTAGTCCTTGATAGAATTCTTGGTGAATCGGATACTTTTGATATCGTTCGCCTAATGTGTTTCTGTTCTTGTATTGGCATCCTTGGTAATATTTAGCGCCCTCTGATTATTACGCACATTTGATGGTGCTACATAGACTTCCTGGTTTGGTGCCTTATTTTGATAAATACTTACTTTCTGATTGATAATAAAACTGGCCATACCTGTAAGTATAAGGCTTTTTGATTTGATTGATTGTTGCCACCGAAGGCGGCTAGTTTATTGTGCACCCCATACTCATCCTGTGAGCGGTAGCGCAAAAGCATTACAGAGGGCACAAAAGGTCTTTATCAGACCTCATCTTAGATTATTACATTAACACTTACATCTGTCCTTCACACCTTATAGTTACAATGTCAGCTAGTTACAGAGTAAGTGCTATTTCAAGAGCTACATATTTACAGTAAGTCATCATACATTAATGGTAGGTCTTATCGCTAATACATAATAGTTTGACCAATGGGGACATTACAGAGTCATAGGGGAGCTTCTGTTTCTTGTTAGTCTTCAAAAATACACTACTTGTTTCTGAATCTCATATGTCGTTCATCTACTGGAAGCGAAATGTGGATACAGTGCAAGTATTTCAGGTAATTTTCCCATGGTAATAAGATAGGTTGCCATATCATACAGAGTGAGCTTAGATCTATCTCTAAATGGCTCAATTTTACTACAATCCAAGATATAGTGTTCTAGTGTGTGTCCCTGTCTTTGTCCACACACTTTACACTTTACTTCATCTAGATCCCTATACAAGCCGAACTGCCAGAGATACTTGTAGCCAAGTCTTATACGAGCTGTGACAACATCTGTTAGTCTACTGACTTTGTTACTTGCCCCATACACATGTTTTACTTCACACATTTCAATGTGATGAACAATGGACCTGCTAATTCCAGTTTGCACAGTTCTACTTTCTTCAAATCCATCCAGGAGTTCTCGTCTAATGACACTTTTAAGGGACCTATTTGATAACTCAAGATTCCGTTCAACACTGTCTTTATTTACTGCAGCCTTAGCAAGGGCGTCAACTTTGTCATGTTCCTGCAGGCCAATGTGAGAAGGAATCCACAACATTTTTATATTTACCCTCTTGCTAAGTATTCTTATATATCTACGTCTAGCTTCCAAGACAAGCACGTTATTACTTGATTGCAAACTGTTTATTGCTCGTAGTGAGGAAAGGGAGTCAGAAATAATTAAGCTGTCTACTTCAGTGTTGTCAATAATTTCGAGTGCTACCAGTATCGCTACCAACTCGGCTTGCATAGTGGACGCCCAGTTACTAATTCGGATATTCCTTTCAATTGTGCTGCCATCGGGCTGATGAGCAATAACAGCACTTCCTGCCCTCCCTGTAGCTGTATTGAGTGATCCGTCAGTGTATATTGTCTGTGCAATGTTGTTTTCAGCTTGTATATTGTGAATGTGTTCTATGGTGCTTAATTTAGCAGCAAGCTGAGCATGAGGGTTGTTTGTGATTAGTTTCTTGGTGGGGTATGCAGGGGTCAGGATGTCAAAAGGTACTATCTGCCAGGGTGGAAGGAAGTGCTGAACTCTTTCATCTGTATATACATCATGCAGTCCCATCATTTTAATATGAGTGGCTGTTCTTTGAATCCACTTAGACTCGCTAGTTCCATTTCGTATGTGTTCTAACAGAGCAACTGACACAATGTTGTTTTTGTTATCACGCAGAAGCTTTAGTCCCATCATAAGATTAATTTCAAATATTCTATCTCTAATGCTAAGTATATTTAATTCTTTCCGCATGTTGAGAACTTTGGTAGTTATTGGACAGCCAAGTATAATTCTGAGTGCTTCATTTTGCATTTTTTCAAGTCTATCAATACTTTTGCCATTTTGCAGGACCAAAGCTGGTGCATGATAGTCTATCAGAGACCTTATATACGCTAAATACATCATTCTTGCTATTCTAATATTAACACCATATTTCGGGCTGTACCCCACTACAGTTCTGAGAGCCTTGAGTCTGTCTCTACATTGTTGATGTAACTTATTGACTGCAGTTGAGGTACAAGGGACATAGACTCCAAGGTATTTGAAAGAAGAGACATAGTCTATTGGTATATTATCTATCTTGAGTTTTCGTGGTCCACTTTTGCGGTTGCCAATTTGTCTGTTAAATACCTTAGTTTTAGCAGCGTTGATTACAAGACCAAGGCTCTCACAAGCTGTATGTATACAATTTAAGACTGTTTGCATTTCACGGTGGGTTTTAGTATGTACAAGGATGTCATCTGCATAGCTGATAGTGATGTTTGCCGGACTAGCTGGAATTGATTTTAGTAAAGCATTAATTAGAACATTAAACAAGGTAGGACTGAGTACTCCTCCTTGTGGGGTGCCTAGTTGCATTACTTTAGTTTCACTCTTGTAGCCTTGGAACAGTGCAGAGGACTTCCGGTTGGTAAGATAGCCTCGTATCCATTGTAATAAATGTCCCCCTATATCCATTCTCGCTAATTCGTACATAATCACTTCCCTATTAGCAATATCAAAGGCATTTTTAAATCAAGAAATGTTGTGTACTTGTGCCTTTTATCTCCATGAACAGTGAGAAAGGTTGTGATACAATTGTGTACACTTTTACCATGTGTGAAACCATTGATATCAGGTGACATGTGCTCTTTAACTCTATACAATAATCTATTAAGCACCATTCTCTCAAAGGTTTTGCACATGCAACTGGTCAGTGAGATGGGACGGAAAGCATCAGGTTGGCCAGGCTTCGGTACAGGTACCGTAAGACTGGTGGTCCATGATACTGGCAACTGCCCAGTGACATAACTGGCATTAAACAATTCTAATAATGGGTTACCGGGTACACGATGTAGGAGTCTTAGAATATCATAGGTGATACCGTCCTCACCAGGAGCAGTGCTACTGCCCCTGGAGAGGGCTGCATCCAATTCATAATCTGTATATGGAACATCACATTCATCATGTTGCTTGCTCAACATGAAATTTATGAGAGAATTTCTGTCTGTGGACCTCTCCCGCAATTTCTCCCTAGTGCTAGCTGGTAGCATTCCAAGGCTGGAAACCTGAGCCCATTTTGCAATTAACTGATTAGCTTTCTGTTGCGGGTTTGGGTGTGAAACTTGTCTGCTATTTTTACCAATAATTTTGTTTATGCCTTTCCAGGCTTTGCCCAGGGGAGTATGCAGGTTAAGTCCACTAACAAAACCCTCCCATTCATTTTGTCTCAGTTCAGTCATTCTCTCCCTTGCCGCTGCAAGCGCGGCCTGAAACAGTTTTAACATTTGAGGAGTTCTAAGGCTCTTATATGCTTTACCTGTCTGTCTAGCAATTGATTTAAGCTCTTTCAGTTTAGCATCATCATAGTACTGGTTGTGTCTGACCTGTTTCCCAGTACGTCTTTTTGTTTGGTGCGTCTCACTATTTTTGATGGCCTCATAGGTTTTATTTACGAGGTCATCATAAAACTGTTGTACATTCTCAGGCTCATAATTGTTATACCAATGTTCTATGCTGTCTATAAAGAATTTTTCTTGCTCTTTCCTTACTGTTAGCCTGCGTCTACTCAGCTTAGTGCCAGGTAGATCAACATTAGCCACGTGTATGTTAGCTGTTATGGCTAAATGGTCAGACATTAAGTCATCCATAATATCAGTCTCATGAGTTGTGTATGACAGGTTAAAGCCAATGCACCTATCTAGAATACCTCCATATATTTGCGTTGGTTGATTTTTACTAATAATTTGAGCATCACCATATGCACCTAGAAGTGCCAACAATCTTCTCCCGTTGGTGTTTGTGAGTTGATCCCCTAATTGTTTGTGTTTAGCATTTAAATCCCCAATTAATATTGTGGAATCAGTATGTGCAAAACTAGGTAGGTCAGTATACTGGAGGAGGCCAGTAGGTGCATAGGCATTCAAAACATTAAGTGTAGAGTTACCAACGTGTACCCGGATACCATGATATTGAAACCCCTCTCGTTGTTGGGCGGGAAGTGGCTCATGTGGCAGGGATTTTTTAACATACATGAGACACGTATTTTTTGATCTGGGATTATAACACTGATAACTAGGCAAATTCTGCAGGGCTTTACCTGCGGGAGTTAGGGTTTCTTGGAGGCAGACAATATCTATGTCTTCAGTCATGACCTTATGATGGAGGTCTGAATACCGTTTTCTAAGAGAAGCAATATTCCAACTGAGTATTTTTGTGATGACAACCTGTCCTGGCATCGTCCTGTCATAGAAACGTTTAATATACCTCACTCACAAGGTGCTGCTGCTAATGAAAACGTAAATCTCTCTAGAACACATCTAAACGTGGGAAGGCCACTCTTGCTGACCTGGATAAGTATAAATGCCTGCTTAACTAATACTCAAATCGCAAGTGATGCAATTGCTTGCAATATTATTCAGTGCAATTTTTATCAGAACAATCTCAATGACTTTCACATCTATCATGTCAGTGCGAGATAGGACAGGGGAAGAGAGTATGTATCTTATAACCAATAAAAGAAGTAGTATGTCTGGTTGGAATAATCATGTTAAGGAATTTAAAATTTATCTACTTTTTGACATAACCCATGGAAAGATGCAGGGTGCTCCAGACCTTTTGGCAAAACCTACGGTAGGAAGCAGGGTGCTCCAGACCTTTTTGTATAACCTACTGAAAGATACAGAGTGCTCCAGACCTTTCGGCATAACCTACAGAGAGATTCAAGGTGCTCCAGACCTTTTGGCATAACCTACAGAAAGATGCAGGTGCCCCAGACCTTTGGCATTACCTACAGAAAGGTGCAGGGGGCCCCTGAGATGGTTAGCTGCCCAGCTCAGGTGTAGCACCAGGACTCAATATCATCAAGAAAGAGGATGTAGAAGAGAAGGTTATATTGCGAGATCAAAAGTTGCCAATAATCTTTCAAGGAAAAAGTTTTATGAATTTTGGGTGAAATT
>WNGS01142679.1:0-36446 GCA_020271785.1 Procambarus virginalis | reverse complement strand
GTATTTAACACTCACATGGCATACTTATGATTTCACTGGCCTCACGATCATATCTTATTCACAATGCACTCACAGTGACTTTTCACCGTACCAAAAGATTACTCTATTTTTAATAATATTTACTGTGAATGCACTCGCTTGATCACTGAACTTATCTTAAATCTATACTTTCTCTTAAAGATTTATCACTGGCAATCATTCACGCATATGATATTATCCAGTACACAGGCATGTACATAGATAAATCAGGAATCAAATTACAGGCATATATATTATATATCATCATGGAGATCAATACACAGGCATTTATATCAATAGATCATGGAGATCAATACACAGGCATTTATATAAATTCTGGGTTAATAGCCAACACCAAATCTGGTTACTACAATATATAATATAATAATCACAGGAAATTAATTGCCCGAAACGCATTGCGTAATAGTGGCTTTAGGCATTGTATGTACTAGCTCTATCTATAAATCAATCCACTTATGTAAAATCTCTCTATGTATGTACCTTTCCTGAATAAACATATTTATTTATTTATTATTTTATATTAATAATAGTCACAGTAAATTCCTTAATGAATCCTGGTGCTTGCACACACCCACACATAGATATATATGTAAACTGATACTGTGAGCGCTCTGGGTAGCCTCACCACACACTGTGCTCTCTGTGACTTAAACTCAGGTGAGACTTGCTCACGACATATAAAATATTCTGACAAGTATCTATAGCTAACTAAAGGGGAAATGGGAGGGTAACTGTAAACACCTACTTCACCTATCCTAGGATGACAGTTGGGTTGTAGCTCCTGGTCCAGGCTCCTGCCTCGTACACCCTCCAGAAACACAAGCCAACGTAATAGGATTTTCGCGTCTCGCCGCTTTCTGTACACAGCAGGTCCGTGCTTCCCCTACAGTATGTCGCCGGGTTGAAGTCGGTCTCCTGGCCGTCAACTTTCCTCCCAACTACGGCAGATAGCCTACCTCTCGGCGGTCGTCGTACGTTTCCCAATAGTCCCTTGTCACTGTACTCCCAGAGGAACTGCCTCTCACCACTACGAAGTCACTGTGAAGTTATCAGCCGTCCCAGACGATACTGCTTAAGCTCCACACGCACAGCACCCGACTTCAGAGCACTTGAAGCTCACTTCACTGTCAATTCCCTCGTCGTCTAGATATGTCACTAGGTATTTGGGAAGACTTCTCGACGTGCTTGCATCCAACTGTTGACTCGTAGGGTTCCACGAAGGTGGGGTTACTGTCAAACTTGACAGGATCGTCGATCACACGTTCAATCAAGTTGACAAGGTGGTCAACTCGATTCACTCACGGTGGATTGGCCCGGCCACTAAGCTGTCTCTTATACTGGTGGACTGCCAAGGACGTCACACGTGACGATGCCTGGCCCACTTCTTGCAACGCACCTGTTCCGGAGCACTTGTTGCTCAATATTCTGTCAATTCCTTATCTGAGCCACATCTGGGTTGCAGGAAGACCTCACAGAGTGCGCGCTAACAACTGGAGACGCTTATATCCACCGGAGCTCGGTAAATCCGTCACTCTGACAGGATGACCGATCGCACGTCCTGCCTCTCGGACGTGTCGTGAAAGACTGATCGCGCGAAGGCGCCACCATGGCTGGACCCCCTTGCCTATGTGACGTCACATTTTCCAAAGTAGGTTTTCATTGGCTCCCAGTGCCACGTCGCTGACGGTGACCAATCTGGCGACACTGACGTCACACAGTTTTGGCGGGAGAACAGACTCGCCAGCGCCATTTTGGCTCCCTAAAGGGCCTATCCCACAGGCCAAAATATTCTTCTTTCACGAATTTCTCGGCTCATCGAGAATACTGTTCTCTCCCGCATATGTTCAATTGGTGCCTGCAACGTAGAGAACACTCGGGAATAGTGGACATGACTCTTACAGCAGGCGTGGGAGAATTAGAAGGGGGGGAACACCGTCACAATATATATATATATATATATATATATATATAATATATATATATATATATATATATATATATATATATATATATATATATATATATATATATATGCGGAAAAACCACAAAGAATTGAAGAGAGATGAACGTTTCGGCTTGTTAAGGCCATTGTCAACATCAGACTGACTGAGGACAAGAGAGAGAGGATACAGGCCAGCACCTAGACCTGACCAACCCATCCCTAGGAAAGGATTACCAGAAACAGGAAAGTCAAAGAGGATTAAGCGGTCAGAGAACAAGGATGAAAGATTAAGGAAAAGCCTCATGAACACACAATAAATGAATATACAATTGTAATGAGACATTGTATGCCTCAATTTCAGAGTTTTTTCTTAAATTGTTGTGTAATATTGTAACTTAAAACTGGGTCAAGTTTGTACATACCAGTACTAACATTGAGAAGATTTGGACATTGACTAATTAGCGCAGACTCGATTAAATTCCGTTCCACAAAGCCATTGCAATTGGCAATGCTTTTCGCCCCATCCCAATTAATAGTGTGATCACACAAACTTGTATGTAGATACAAAGCATTAGACGTTTGGGCAGTTCATATACTATAAGCATGTTGGGACATACACAATTGTAAGGATTTTCCTGTTTGTCCAAGGTACACAGACTCCCAATCATTGCAGGTATTCGAATACACACAACCTGCTGTACCAGGGGAGTTTTTTATTAAATTAGACTTGATCGTATTATTAGTGAACACCAAATTGATATTAAGGTTCTTAAAAACAGGGGAAAGTTTCTCAAATCCCATCGCATAAGGTACCACCAATGAGTTTCTATTTTCTGGTTTCGCTTTGGAGACATTATAAAACGTACGTTTAGCATTCCCAAACGAACAATCCAAAAACATCTTAGGGTACTGTAAACTTTTCCCAATTTCATATATTTTAGTTATCTCTTCATCAAAAAACTCAGGGCTGCATACCCTCAAAGCTCGAAGAAACATTCCTGAAGATACTGCCTGTTTAACTTTATTATGATGATTCGAATAATAATGAACAACCGACCCCACGTTGGTAGGTTTTCTATACACATTAAATTTGAACCTTCTATTGACTCTATGAATCATAATGTCCAAAAATGGAGGAGTACCATTCTCCTCATTTTCACATGTGAATTTTATTGAAGGTACCAAAGAATTAAGTTCATTAAGAAAAACAATTTGGTCTTGGTCACTCGGCCATAAGCACAAAATATCGTCGACATACCTAACCAGACTACATTAGAGGGGATAGAGGAGTTAGGACTCACCCTAAACCCATCAAAGTGTGAAATCATCTCATCTAGCCAACCAACCATAGACGCAGTGCGAATCATATTGCCAGGAGCCCAAGTGATCGCTCCCACCGACAGTGTGCTGCTAGGGGCACCTCTGGGCTCGAGCGCCATTGAGGTAGTCCTCGAAGAAAAGCTGAACGACCTGAAGAGGATGGAGAAAAGAATAGGGGCTTTGGACGCCCACGATGCTTTGTACCTTCTCACAAGGAGCTTGGCTTTGCCCAGACTGACCTATTTCCTAAGATGTGCTCCCTCCTTCGACAGCCCAAAATTAACAGAATATTACTCACTTCTAAGGTCAATAACCGTGAAAGTGTTAAACCTCTCCCTGCAAGATGACCAATGGGACCAAGCAAAGCTCCCAGTTAGACTCGGTGAAACAGGTATTCGCAAGGTGACACAGTTAGCATTGCTGGCATTCTTATCCTCGACCAGTGCTACAGGTGAATTAGTTAATGAAATACTACCGGAATACCTAAGAGACTCCATTGGGATTCATGATCCCAAATTCGCGGAAGGAGCCGATCAGTGGGACACACTTGTCAACTCTCACCCTTGACCGACTTTTCCAAATGACTGCAAACAGTCCAAATCGGATAGCCCCATAGTGGAAAACATCGCCACATCATTGCTGGATTCAGCTTCCAGGAAGGACAGAGTGCGTCTTCTAGCTGTGCAAGCGCCCCATGCCGGGGACTTCCTGTTGGCAGTCCCTAATTCTGCCTTCGGCACCTGCCTGGACCATCGGACCCTAAGTATTAGTGTTGCCCTGCGCCTTGCCGCTCCTATCTCCACCGAGCACAGGTGTATTTGCGGCCATGCACGGGCAGATCAATACGGCAGCCATGGTCTCATCTGTCGTAAGACACAGGGAAAGATTGCCAGACATGAAGCAGTCAATGACATCATCAAGAGAAGTTTGGCTACAGCTGGGTGCCAAGCACAAAGGGAACCTCAGTTGTTCAGGCCTGACAACAGCCAAAAACGCCCAAATGGAGTCACCCAGCAGCCATGGAGAGAAGGTAAACAGGTCGTATGGGACTAAACGTGTTCATCTACATTGGCTGATACCTATCTAACTTACAGCACAGCTGAGGGAGGGCGGGACGGCCACCTTCAGGGAGACCCAGAAAACTAACAAGTACAGGGACCTAGAACGTTGTTACAGGTTCGTGCCGATAGGCTCTGAGACTCAGGGCGCCTAGGGTAAATGTGCACACAAGTTCCTGAAGGAGTTGGGCGAGGAACTCATTAGGAAAACAAGAGACCTAAGAGCGGCCAATTTCATGTTCCAGTGCCTGAGTGTTGCTGTTCAGAGGGGAAATGCGTGCTGTATCTTGGGTACGCACCCGACCCCCGAAGAGCTGGACGAGGTCTTCGAACACTGATTGGTATATTGTTATATAAGTGTGTTTTCTGTAAACTATATATATATATATATATATATATATATATATATATATATATATATATATATATATATATATATATATATATATATATATATATATATATATATATACAGATATGCAATTGACGATCACTAAACACTGATCATTTGTATGCGGAAAAACCACAAAGAATTGGAGAAGAGAGATGAACGTTTCGGCTTGTTAAGGCCGTTGTCAACATCAGACTGACTGAGGACAAGAGAGAGAGGATACAGGCCAGCACCTAGACCTGACCAACCCATCCCTAGGAAAGGATTACCAGAAACAGGAAAGATCAAAGAGGATTAAGCGGTCAGAGAATAAGGATGAAAGATTAAGGAAAAGCCTCATGAACACACAATAAATGAATATACAATTGTAATGAGACATTGTATGCCTCAATTTCAGAGTTTTTTCTTAAACTGTTGTGTAGTATTGTAACTTAAAACTGGGTCAAGTTTGTACATACCAGTACTAACATTGAGAAGATTTGGACATTGACTAAATTAGCACAGACTCGATTAAATTCTGTTACACAAAGCCATTGCAATTGTCAATACTTTTCGCCCCATCCCAATTAATAGTGTGATCACACAAACTTGTATGTAGATACAAAGCATTAGACGTTTGGGCAGTTCATATACTATAAGCATGTTGGGACATACGCAATTGTAAGGATTTTCCTGTTTGTCCAAAGTACACAGACTCACAATCATTGCAGGTATTCGAATACACACAACCTGCTGTACCAGGGGAGTTTTTTATTTAAAATATGATGTATGGTGTTTTACTTAACAATTCTGTACCTAATTGTCCAAGTCGATTTATTCATGCGTTCAAAAACCTCAAAAAAGATAATTCATTACATATTACCAAGGCTGATAAGTCAAATGCAGTAGTTATTATGAATAAGGATGACTATGTTCGAAAAATGGAGTTACTTTTGGAAGATAGGGATACTTACCTATTGGATAACAGAGATCCTACTGAAAAAGTGATCGCACATTTTAACAAAACTCTCAAAACTTTGTGCAAAGGCGATAAAGAATTGATTTCTAGGCTAACAAGTCGATCTCCCTCTCTACCTTATATGTATGGTCTTATAAAAAAAACCATAAACCTCGTAATCCAGTTAGACCGATTATTAGTTCAGTTGGTTCGGCGGCTTATAAACTTTCTAAGTGGTTGATTAAAGTTTTGTCCCTATCGTTGGTACTATTTCTAACTCGCACTTAACTAACAATGTAGACTTAATTAATAAGCTATCCACACTAAATTTGAATTTTGATTTTAAACTAGTAAGTTTTGAAGTGACTGCTTTATTCACTAAAGCACCTGTTGATGATTTTTTAGAATACCTACGTGAGGAACTGCCTAAATATAATTTGAGTTTGGAGACCAATAATGTGTTGGAACTTATCAAATTATGTATAAAAGACTATTATGTCAGTTTCAATGGAAAATTTTTCAAACAAACATTTGGAATGGCTATGGGGAATCCCCTTTCCCCAGTTTTGAGCAATTTGTACATGGAGTTCTTCGAAACAAAGATCTTATCCAGGATTATCCCCTCTAATGTAGTCTGGTTAGGTATGTCGACAATATTTTGTGCATATGGCCGAGTGACTAAGACCAAATTGTTTTTCTTAATGAACTTAATTCTTTGGTACCTTCAATAAAATTCACATGTGAAAATGAGGAGAATGGTACTTCTCCATTTTTGGACATTATGATTCATAGAGTCAATAGAAGGTTCAAATTTAATGTGTATAGAAAACCTACCAACGTGGGGTCGGTTGTTCATTATTATTCAAATCATCATAATAAAGTTAAACAGGCAGTATCTTCAGGAATGTTTCTTCGAGCTTTGAGGGTATGCAGCCCTGAGTTTTTGATGAAGAGATAACTAAAATATATGAAATTGGGAAAAGTTTACAGTACCCTAAGATGTTTTTGGATTGTTCGTTTGGGAATGCTAACGTACGTTTTATAATGTCTCCAAAGCGAAACCAGAAAATAGAAACTCATTGGTGGTACCTTATGCGATGGGATTTGAGAAACTTTCCCCTGTTTTTAAGAACCTTAATATCAATTTGGTGTTCACTAATAATACGATCAAGTCTAATTTAATCAAAAACTCCCTGGTACAGCAGGTTGTGTGTATTCGATTCCCTGCAATGATTGTGAGTCTGTGTACCTTGGACAAACAGGAAAATCCTTACAATTGTGTATGTCCCAACATGCTTATGTATACGAACTGCCCAAACGTCTAATGCTGTATCTACATACAAGTTTGTGTGATCACACTATTAATTGGGATGGGGCGAAAAAGCATTGCCAATTGCAATGGCTTTGTGGGAATGGAATTTAATCGGGTCTGCGGCTAATTAGTCAATGTCCAAATCTTCTCAATGTTGTACTGGTATGTACAACTTGACCCAGTTTTAAGTTACAATACTACACAACAATTTAAGAAAAAACTCTGAAATAGAGGGGCATACAATGTCTCATTACAATTGTATATTCCTTTATTGTGTGTTCATGAGGCTTTTCCTTAATCTTTCATCCTTATTCTCTGACCGCTTAATCCTCTTTGAACTTCCTGTTTCTGGTAATTCTTTCCTAGGATGGGTTGGTCAGGTCTAGGTGCTGGCCTATTCTTCTCTCTCTTGTCCTCAGTCAGTCTGATGTTGACAACGGCCTTAACAAGCCGAAACGTTCATCTCTCTTCTCCAANAGATTTCTTGGAATAATATTCTTGGTCCCTAGTCTCCATCTTAGACTGGGCAAGTTAGTCACCTAGGAAGATATCATTTATTGGGTTTACCAGATTATCGAGACTATTCTCTATCCGATTTTTTAATTCCTCAGCCGTTGCATCTGGTGGTTTAAAATTAGAATTTATAAGCAATTTTTTTCTTTTTTTATTACCAGTAGAGTTAACACCTCATTTCGAGAGTTAAGAAGCTCAGAGCATACTAGATCCTCTCTTTATACAAACGTACTCCTCCGTGTGACCTATTTACCCTATCACATCTCTATAAATTATATTCTGGTCTCCAGATGTCACTGTCAAAGTTCTCACTGTCAAAGTTCTCTTTCATGGGTTTCTGTGAAAGGTTCGAATTCTCCATTTGGCTCAGTGAAGAGGTTATTTATGAATGGAATTGGTTATTTGCTTTTGTTTTCAGACCTTGTATGTTGGTATAGATGAATGAGGTTACTCTATTGGGGTAATTTGATGATTTTTTAGGCAGGTCCATTATGTGTGGGGATTGTCGGTTTTGTTCTGATCAGTACTGATTGTTGCAGGGTTGTTGCCTGTCGTAGCTGTAGCTCTGTTGTTGGGTGTAAGTGCATGTGTGATTCTGGTATGCAAGTGGGTCTTTCAGCCAGTTCCATACACACTGTTCAACCTTTTGAAACCTCTTTCGCCTAGATATAAAATAAATTGGCTTTTCTCCAAAGCCATTTTCGTGTTTGCCACTCTATTTAGCGTTCTGTGCCTTCCACGTGAAAGTATGCACAACTGAGGGCGTAGCATTTTTTTTCTGTGAGTGAGGTATCTTACATGTCAGGATGGAGAAATCTACAAGTGATTCTAAGCGACATTTTGCTTTCCTTATTATATTTAAACACTTTTTGGAGATGGTTATAACTTTATTCTAATCATTTTCTGTTTCCAGAATGTCTGCAAATGTCCTTTACATATATGTATTTGTATAGATATTTTAAAGTTTTATGCACTAGTTAATTTGCTCGAAACATACTTAAAAGCGCTTTTCTATTGCAGGTGTGTTGAGGGAGCTACGGGTGTGTGTGAGGGCGTTGCAGGTGTGTATGAGGGAGCTACAGGTAATGTCCATCGTCCCCTCCACATGGCCACTGCTGTTAAAGGCTCTTGTGTCGCAACACGTGGGGGAAGCTCGGGTTACAATACATGAACACATTGCAGGTATGATATGTATACAGGTGTGTGAGGGAACTACAGGTATGTGCGAGGGCGCTACAGGTATGATTCTCGTAATCATGGATTCATTTTAATAGAGCACGAACAAGTCGGCAACGAGAATACAAACATAAGATATTAGGAATGAAGGAAACTGCAGAAGGTCTATTGGCCCATACGTGGCAGCTTCTATTTATATCCACCCAAACTCAAGAGATCCTACGTCTGTTATGTTACCCGGTAATTTGTTCCACAAGTCAACAACCCTGTTACCAACCAGTATATACCCAGGTCTTTCCTAAATCTAATCTTGTTCAATTTAAATCTATTGTTTAACATTCTATTCAGGGAAATATACAAGACCTTATTAATATCTCCCTTGTTATGCCTATTCATCCACTAGTAGTAGGCATCCTTCAGTCTCGGAAGACTATGGAGTTGCGCCCTGACAGGGCGCAAAGCCTGGGTAGGTAGGTATGGAGGAGAAGCTGTTACCCATGCAGCAGGTCCCCCCTCTCCACGTTGCTGAAATTATCCAATAGAAAGGCTAATGCCAATACACATGGTTCCAGCAACGTCGCAGGAGCTGCCAGAACGAGGTCGACGTCAACAATGAACTGCCTTAGGGGCTCCAACTCCGGATTTTTCCTAGAGGTTGACTCCTGAAGCCTTTCCCAAAAAGGGGTATGGCCGCAAGGCAGCGGAGGTTTAAAATCAGGGTTTCCTTCCCCTGGATGGGCTGCCTTCCCAGGCTATCGAGTCCCATCTACCCAGAGCAGCTGGTTTTAAGGCGCCAGAGGCACGCTCTCGCCCCTTCTCCTGTCAGTAAAAGCAGTTCCGCCGGACTTAAAGACTAAGCCACCCGTGCAGGCCAGGAGTTGGACTTGGTTGTCAGAGGCTATTGGAGACGCATGCTGTATAGAAGCATTTTATAGGTCATGGGAGCTCGTCCCCCATTACCACCCCCTGGCTATGACAACCCCTTGGAACCAAACAAGTACATTACAATGAATGCCTCACACGGAAGGAGTTATGGCCTCACTTTGCCAGTAACCGGGTTCTATATCTCAATCATTGTTAATGGGCTTGATGCCTCTTTTTCATTGATCCCACCCTAAGTCAATAGCAAGTTAGAGAATTGGCAGTAGCAAGTAATCGTGAAAGGAAAATGACGGTAAACAAAACTAATCATCACTTTCACCAATATATTATAAACTATATAATCACTATATATATATATACACTGCAATTGTCACTTTCACATAGGACACTAATACGATAAATCCTGCAGTCGTCTATCCCAGTGAGTCCAATCTATCTTCTGTTATATCACCCACGCTCAATGGTCCTCACACTGGCGAATTCACCCTACTCAACACATGGGCCAGTCCTACATCGTAACGTCACCGTGTCCAAAACGTCACCTCATTTCGTGTCTCCAGCAACACCCTGGCAGAAGTGTCCAGCAACACACTTAGCAGAACTTCTCAACAGACGGCCAGTACTGCCGTCTGGTAACTCCACTAGGCCTATCCCGGGTACACAAGTCCAACCACTAACACTTCAAAGACAAAGCACTGTCTCTCCTGACGGCTGCCACTTGTTCCTGCAGGAACAAGTCAGGAATTCTGGACTGCACCTGGTTGAACTCATTTCTAGAGCACAAGACACCTTCCTCATCACTTATGTGGACATAAGTTATTAGCAAGACAGTAAGCGCATAAGGATATCATATGATGGCAGCCTTTGACAGGGAAACCGAAAATACGATCGAGTGCACTCAGTAGATGGCGTTGATATCACCTCCCTCACCAGAAAGCATTGTCATCAATCCACCTCCTAAATGAATTATGATCAGGAGCACAGATGGAAGTGACCTTGCCACACCTCCACTAAAAGATAGTGTTGTCCTTGTCACACCTACAAGAATTGGAGTTCGAGTGCATTCCCACAGATGGCGTCGATATCGCCACATCTCCATAGATGTTGATATTGTCACAGAAGGCTATTCTTAGCAATGTGCGAAACACAGCAAAAAAAGCTCAAACACCTCTCCTCCCCACGATCGGCGTCGTCCCTAAATCAACACACCACCACCTCTCCTCCACACAACACGTAATACCCCACAACCTCACACACAGACTATACTCCCAAGCCCTCAACCCAGGGGCTTGGGAGTATAGTCAACCCTCACTGCAGTCCACACCCGCCCGCGTATCTACCTGCCAACACCAACAACTGACGCCACACCCCAGGTACAGTCTTAAGGCGGACGAGATGATGTCCCTTGCCAAAGCCTGTGTGAAGTCGGCAATTCACACGTCCAGTGGAAACATCTCTACATTCGTGACACTCCTTCCCCAGTTACTAATATCCAACTACCTGCTACCCATTAAAATACCCCATGAGCTCCTAGGCACCACCATTAGAGCACCAGTGGTTCGCTTACCTCCAGATTATGCCAATATCATAGGACACACGAAGATCTAACCACCCAGCTCCTCTAAGAGTAGACACGAATGTGGTCCCGCTCCCCCCGTGGAAAATCTATCGCTGAAAAAATTATTTATATTCTTAATTTAATGTCGACTGTATTATAATTATGTTAATAACTTGCTTATTACTTGCTTTTAACTTCAGAGTGAACTGTGTTTAATTTAATGTCACCAGTAATATATCTTTAATGCAAATTTTAGGAGTTATAATTATTTAATTTGATTATAACATAATTAAACGGTTCCCGTTATTATTTTAACTTAAACCATAATCAGTCGGTTAGTGTATATTGTTAGTATGAATAAATTATAACCTTACCTGACTAGAAGGCTTTGGCCATCATAATGGAACCGGTGTAGAACACGTGTAGTAGACTTGTGGTCGTGGCGTCGTACAGCACCAAATAGGACAAGATAGGTCACATGGTCTCATATCTCTGGGTGACACTCCACATTAGTAACTCCACATCTCGGTTTGTCTGCCAAGAGTTACACCATAAACTCTACTACACAAGGTTTTCAATTTATATATAAATATATTAAAGTCTGAAATAAGGGTTTGTTTTTAAATTTTCTCACCATTAGTTATTTATTATACGACATAGCCGCAATAGTAGGTAGTAGTAGGCATCCATCAGTCTCAGGAGACTATGGAGTTGCGCTCTGGTTGTCGGTCTGGAGTGGCCTCTCCAGGGCGCAAAGCCAGGGTAGGTTGATTCAGGGGAGAAGCTGTTACCCAGGCAGCAGGTCCCCCCTCTCCACGGCACTGAAAGTCTCCAATGGAAAGGAGTCGTCTGTAGCATATTAATAAATGACAGAGCTCTAATCAAATCAAATACTGTATTTGTACTATGCCTGATGTGGGAAATTTTTACACACTATATCAATATTATTATCTAAGAAATGTATTATTTCTATATCATAGCACAACCATAGCAAAATTACTATAGATTCATTATATCTGGATCATACAAGACTGCCACCAATGATCACGTACACCATAGGGCCCTATAGGTGCCTACGTGACTTTGTGCATGATCTCTCAAAGATCCAGAAGCTTCTAGGATTTCTTAATTAATAAACTATTGGAACAATTAAATTGATTTCCAGTAGGGATTAAAACGAATCCTTAATAAGAATCGGTAGTACTATCAAGAACTACTTATTATCTTTAAATCCTATATCTAATTATATTATAATCACATCTTATCTCAATCATATGTCTAGACTAAAAATAATCAATCAATATTCATTGAAGGCTACCGTGCTCAGGGAGCATGGGGGGGGGGGGCGATCACTGGGAGAGAAGCGCCCACCACGGCCCAAGGCCGGAGAACGTATGTGTTTACAAACAGTGAACATGTGTCGGGGTGCTTAGTGAACATTAATCGACTTAGGACACCTTATCGAATTATCTTTATCACCAGTGATTACTCTCTAGAACTGGGGGAGTACCTGGACAATATATCTACAAGGAAAAATTCCTAGAATATTATAAGTGTAGAGTGGAGCACACAAAGTGACACTGTCACTGTCTTCACCTCCACCATCATCCTACTGCAACACAATTAAGGACAATCACGTAGCAACGCTATCAGAACAATCTACAGCAAAGCTGTGATATAAAATATAGTGCCTAAACTTGACAAGAGTTATCCAGTCTGGCACACTTGTCAGACAGGCACCCAGCATTCAGAGAAGTATATTGAATGTTATTTAGTATATTGGCCAATTGTATGCTTGCATAACTTTAATATATCCAATAAGTCTGTCTGTCGGTTATAGAGTGAGGCAACGCCTCATATTTCAGTAAGTTTATTTATATTGTAGTGCAGCAGTTGAATTTTTCCAAGCATAAAGGCACTCTCGAGGTAAACAAAACATCATGAGTGTCCATTGTGTAGGAAAAGCTTCAATTGTGTTGACTGAACCTCTTCATATAAATTGAATATATCTATAATAAAAATTATAAATTGAATATATCTATATTAACAGTCTCCGTGGTGTAGTGGTAAGACACTCACCTGGCATTCCGCGAGAGCTTTCTCATGGATTCGTATCCTGGTTGGGGAGGATTTGCTGGGCGCATATCCTTAACTGTAGCCTCTGTTTAACGCAACAGTAAAATGTGTACTTGATTGTAACAACGATTCTTCGTGGCAGGGATCGTATTCCAGGGACCTGCCGAAACGCCACACGTACTAGTGGCTGTACAAGAATGTAACAACTCTTGTGTGTGTGTATATATATATATATTTATATATATATATATATATATATATATATATATATATATATATATATATATATATTAGTATATTTTGGTAGCAGTCTTTCCTGTAGACATATGTTATTAAATATGACCGAAAAAGTAAGATTAATAATTCTAACACGAATTTTCTCAATTTTCCTTATGTTTGTTTTTACTGATGACGGTAAATGAAAAATCAATTCTCCAAAATTCATTCTTTATTTCTTAGTCTGACGCGCCACTTGAACGCGTTTCGTAATAACTAATTACATTTTCAAAGACTTTTAGTTTTCTCACACAACTATAACCTTAAAGCACTAAACAGTTCTTTACTATGCTATGATTTAAACAGCTTTCATCTTTCATTTTATACCCGCGTTTTGGGTGAGGTGATATGTTACAACAGTTTTTAATGAGGTGAACAAAACTTTCAACAAAGGACAGAACACGAAAACAATGGATATTAACTGGATATTAATTGGGTAAATTGAAGGTATGAATGGAAGTAACTGCGGAAGGGCCTATTGGTCCATATTTCTTGATGCTTCTATATTGGAGCGGGGTCTTGAAGTGGGTAGAATTTTACCCACTTCAAGACCCGCTCCAATATGTGGCCACCCTGACTGTGTGGCCACCTGTTATTGTCTGCATTCACCATACTAGCTCAGTGGTTCTCTATGGTGAACACAAATGTAGATATACTAATACACACATTATATATAAGCAATAACAGCAAAAAGATTATGCTGAGAGGAGCCATTTGGGTGACGGAGGTGACGTCGTCTGCATGATTTGTCTAGCTGTTTAGATGGTGGCCATTATGCTCTTTGGGCACTCTACAAGCTTAGGTGTACAGTTACGGTGCATACAACATGTAGATACTTATATATAATACGTGTATATAGGTATTAACACTGCAAACAGTATTGTTTGGGGAGATAGTTTATTGCGTGTGACCTTGAATGAGTGAAGAAGCCGCCAGCTGACTGTGTGTATAGTGACGACTCTTAGTGCCTGAACTAACTATATCAGCTTAGCTGTACAGTTTTGGTGAACAAAATATATACAAACTTATATATAACGTCTGTATATAGTGTAATAACACCGCAAATGGTATTGTTGGGGAGAAAGTTTAGTGCGTGTGACCTTGAATGAATGAGGGAGCCGCCAGCTGACTGTGTGTAGCGACGACTCTTAGTGCCTGAACTAACTATATCAGCTTAGTTGTACAGTTGTGGTGAACAAAACATGTTGATTCTTATATATAACGTCTGTATATTTTAAATAAAACATAAAACAGGATGGTGGGAGGAAAAAATGGCCAAGTGAGGCGTTGTTGAAGTAGTGGCTGGCTGGTGTGTGGCGGTCACTCCTCGCTGCTTTTCTACTCTCAATACCAACTTAGTGTTTCGTTATGGTGAACAAAACATGCAGATACTTATATATAACCTGTGTATAGTGTGTAATACCAGCAAAACTATTTGTTTATTGTTCATGAACATAATAATTGAATCACTAATATGCACACCATACTTTTGAGTATAGCGATTATTCACCACTTTTATTATATAAATAGATTACAATACACACTATTGAATAATATTACTGCAAAAAAACTAAGAAAAAATCAGAGATATAGAAATAATTAAGTGATAATATCTTTGTGGCAACTCCCACCTGTTAGCGCAGGTGACACTGACGCCTCTGACGACCGCTCTGTCAACGCCCACTTTTTGCCAGACTTCCACGGTCATTTGCGCCCAAAATATGTCGGCTACGATTTTTTTCCGTACTCAGGGAACACACATTAACATTTTAAGAAGATGAATAATTTTTTAGAATTTTTTTTTTCTTGCGCACAGGGGTGTAAATGTCCTGAGGACTCCTGAGCAGTGGAAGGGTTAACCCAGCTGCCCCTTACAACCCACAATCTGTCATTAGGAAAAGAGGAGCTAGGATTTACGACCCTAGCTAGAGACTTTAGTTCAATTCATTGCAGATGGTAATTTTTAATTTAGTACAGTACAAGTCCCTGGTAGTCTCCTCTCATATCAATCCCGGCAGGTTTTTCCCACACCTCCCAATACACTTGCACAGTCGGTGGCTTAATGATGATAATACTGGACATACCGAGGGGCATGGAGGCCGTGGCTGACCATGTTCGAATCCTTGAAAATCGCGAGTTTTCTGATGCATATTGGCTTGGGGAACCCTTCAAGCTTGGTGCATCCATAGATACATTATATAAATATTTATATAATGTGTGTGTGTGTGTACATAGGTAAAGTGCCCATTGGGCGAGCGGAAGTGGGGTCAGAGGGAAGAGTAGGCCGAAGAGGAAAGTTTGTAGATCAGGGGGAATAGTGCCAGGGCTTGACCCAGCAGCAGGCCTTGAATTGTGGAATGCATTCTTCACCAAACCTGTTCACACATGCATCAAGGAAAGTCCCAACAGCACCGGAAGCCCCAACCAGCCAATGTATGTGTGTGCGGGGAGGAAGGAGCCATACTCATTGGGCAGACTGTACAGTTGTTAATGTATACAGTTGAGGGGATGGTTCACCAGCTCACTTACAATGGTGCTCTTCTGCCTGTGGAAGCCAGTACACTTCCTAAGTGCGCGGATCTAAGTTTGGTAACCAGTACCCGAAACATCTTTTGTTTGGGCACGTGTGAGAACCCCAGTCATCAGCATTCCAAAAATGTTACCCTGGCCGGGGTAGCACGTCTGTGGACAGTTATAGCCAATAGCATCTTTTCATTTTATGCTTGGAGGGAGAAAAGTTTGCGCAGGAACTGTCAGGCCGCCTGGTAGTGCGAGCGTGGGCCTCCCGCCAGCTCCAGCATCGTCACTATGGCAACTACAGGCGTCCATCTTGAGCCGCCATGTTGGTCGGCCATTTTGGAGTGCCCTAGGGCCATCCTACACCGTCTGATTGGTTGAGAAGGGTAGACCGCTGTGTGCCTCCCTCTCATTGGGTCTTTCGAGGAGGACGTGGGAATCGCCAGTGTTCTTTCTTCAAGGCATCATTTTGCTCCAGTCACCACCATAACCTGACGTGTCTCTCTTGCCCATTCAGCCAAATTGGGCAAGTAGACGTCGTGGTGACTCTCCTCAGCTCCTCCACTGCCGCCTCCACCAAGACCGCCAGCTGCACAGACAGAATCCAGCTGGAGTCATCGTCGGGAGGTAGATAGGGAACGAGTGAGAGAAATCTTGGATCATGGGTAATTTGCATACGAGCAGTAACAGACTTGTGGGTCCCCATACCAGTCATTATAATATATATATATATATATATATATATATATATATATATATATATATATATATATATATATATATATATATATATATGTTATTAAATATGACCGAAAAAGTAAGATTAATAATTCTAACACGAATTTTCTCAATTTTCCTTATGTTTCTTTTTACTGATGACGGTAAATTAAAAATCAATTCTCCAAAATTCATTCTTTATTTCTAGTCTGACGCGACACTTGAGCGCGTTTCGTAAAACTTATTACATTTTCAAAGACTTTTTAGTTTATCTACACAACTTATGCTTTATGAAACAAACATTGGCTCTTATACCTGCATTTGGGTGAGGTGATGTAATACATTAGTGGGGTGAAACACAGAACATGGAAAACGGGGTATAGATTTGTAGAAGTAGAAGTCGGGTCCCAATAGAACTGCAGAAGGCCTATTGGCCCATATTTCTTGATGTTTCTATATTGGAGCGGAGTCTTGAAGTGGGTAGAATATAGTTGTACGTTAATTGGCTGTTGATTGCTAGTGTTGACTTCTTGATGTGTAGTGCCTCGCAGATGTCAAGCCGCCTGTTGTCACTGTATCTATCGATGATTTCTGTGTTGTTTGTTAAGATTTCTCTGGTGATGGTTTGGATGGGGGAAGAGAGTATATGTTCCTTAATGGAGCCCTGTTGCTTATGCATTGTTAAACGCCTGGAAAGAGATGTTGTTGTCTTGCCTATATACTGAGTTTTTTGGGGCTTACAGTCCCCAAGAGGACATTTGAAGGCATAGACGACGTTTGTCTCTTTCAAAGCGTTCTGCTTTGTGTCTGGAGAGTTTCTCATGAGTAGGTTGGCAGTTTTCTTGGTTTTATAGTAAATCGTTAGTTGTATCTTCTGATTTTTGTTGATGTTGCTGATGATTTCTGATGTTGTAGACCTGACAACTAACGATTTACTATAAAACCAAGAAAAACTGCCAACCTACTCATGAGAAACTCTCCAGACACAAAGCAGAACGCTTTGAAAGAGACAAACGTCGTCTATGCCTTCAAATGTCCTCTTGGGGACTGTAAGCCCAAAAAACTCAGTATATAGGCAAGACAAACAACATCTCTTTCCAGGCGTTAACATGCATAAGCAACAGGGCTCCATTAAGGAACATATAATCTCTTCCCACAACCAAACCATCACCAGAGAAATCTTAACAAACAACACAGAAATCATCGATAGATACAGTGACAACAGGCGGCTTGACATCTGCGAGGCACTACACATCAAGAAGTCAACACCAGCAATCAACAGTCAATTAACGTACAACTATATTCTACCCACTTCAAGACTCCGCTCCAATATAGAAACATCAAGAAATATGGGCCAATAGGCCTTCTGCAGTTCTATTGGGACCAACTTCTACTTCTACAAATCTATACCCCGTTTCCATGTTCTGTGTTTCACCCCACTAATGTATTACATCACCTCACCAAATGCAGGTATAAGAGCCAATGTTTGTTTATAAAGCATAAGTTGTGTAGATAAACTAAAAAGTCTTTGAAAATGTAAAGTTTTACGAACGCGCTCAAGTGTCGCGTCAGACTAGAAATAAAGAATGAATTTTGGAGAATTGATTTTTAATTTACCGTCATCAGTAAAAAGAAACATAAGGAAAATTGTGAAAATTCGTGTTAGAATTATTAATCTTACTTTTTCGGTCATATTTAATAACATATGTCTACAGGAAAGACTGTACCAAAATATACTAATAATATATATATATATATATATATATATATATATATATATTATATATATATAATATATATTATTATATATATCTATATATATANTAACATCCCTCCCGTCCCCTAAGAAAAAATGAAATTAACTGAAGGTTGATTTCAATTTTTTTGACTGCATGAATTAACACATGAAAAATTTACACCACATGAAAATACTTAAACTAAATCAAGTACAAAGCAATGAAATTTCACACAGTAAAAAAAACAAAATTACATACATCTTATGAATAAAGAACACTACAGATTATGGCACTGCAACAGGAAAACCTCTGGATAAGGCATCAGCAATAACATTTTGCCTCCCAGGAATATGACGAATTACAATATTGAATTCTTGCAGAATCAATGACCATCTAAGTATTCTCTGGTTTTTACACTTCAGAGTTGATGAATGTCAATGGATTATGATCTGTATATACTACTACTTCATTTCCTGACAAATATGTCTCAAATTTCTTCACTGCTAGTATTAAACAAAGTGCTTCTTTCTCAACTACAGAGTAATTAATTTGTGTTCTGTCAAACTTACGTGAAAAATAATAAACAGGATGTTCTAACTCATCTGGTCCTACTTGGAACAAAACAGCACCTGCTCCTACATCTGAAGCGTCTATGTGAAGAATAAAAGGTTTATTATACTGTGGACTAGCTAACACAGGTGAAGTAGAGAGAATTCCTTTCAACTTCTGAAAAGAGTTCTGACACTCCTGCGTCCACTTAAATTTTACCTGTTTCCTTAAAAGATTTGTTATGGGTGCAGCAACAATAGAAAAGTTTTTACAATACCTCCTATAATACGCACACATTCCAATAAATCTTTGCACAGACTTCTTATTAGTTAGGACTGGGTACTCCACAATTGCCTGAATCTTATCGTGCAATGGGACTATCCTTCCTTGTCCGACCTCATGTCCTAAATACACTATGGTTCCTTTAGCCCAACTACATTTCTTCATATTGACAGTCAAATTAGCATGTTGCAATATATGAAACAATTTCTTTAAACTAGACATATGATCTACCCAATTCTTACTGAAAATCACAATGTCATCCAAATATGCCCTACAGTCTGGCACATCCTTCAACAAAGAGTTCATTAATTTCTGAAACGTGGCTGGAGCATTCCTTAACCCAAAAGGCATTACATTAACTCGTAAGCTCCATCAGGAGTGATAAATGCTGTCACTTCCCTGGCAAAATCTGTAAGAGGTATCTGATGATAACCCTTAGATAAGTCTAATTTAGATACAAAGTTGGCATGACCTATAGTATCAACACATTCTTCTAATAAAGGTAACGGATAAACATCAACGTAGTTACCTGGTTGAGTTTTCTATAATCCACTACTAATCTCCACTTATCTTCTGGCTTTGGTACTAATAGGCATGGCGAACTCCAGGAACTCTGACTGGGTCTAATGAACCCATGTCGAAGAAGATAATCAACCTCCTCCTGGATGATACGACGTTTCTCGGGTGTCACTCGATAAGGGTGCAACCGAATTGGAGTCACATTTGTCAGGGTGATATCATGAGTAATGAGAGAAGTTTGAGTGGGGACCTCCCCAAACAAGCTAGAAGACACCTCCAAAAGATCCTGGAACTCTGCTCTCTCCTCCTCCTGCAAATGACTCAACAATTCTTCCCCGGAACTACTGGAATTAGACAAACAAATATTACTATCTTCCTCAGCAACACTCGACTCTTCAGGAATTTCCTCCTCAGCAACACAACAAGCCACAATACTAGGCCCACAATAAGCCTTCAACCGGTTTACATGTACACTCATGGTCTGTCGTTTCTGCTTGGGATGGCAAACCTTGTAAGTAACCTCCCCAAGACGTTTGACTACTTGATACGGTCCTGCGAATTTATTAGACATAGACGTACCCATACGAGGCTTCAAGACCAATACCAAATCTCCTGGCTCAAAAACTCTGAGTTTGGCCTTGAACCTCTGGTCATGTTTCTGCTTCATTACCTGTTGTTGTTCACCTAGATGTCGTAAGGCCAACTCCCTCGTTCTGGACAGCTTGCTCTTGACATCCGTCAGGTAACGCTCACTCTGCCTGGCTGTAACATCTCCTAACATTTTCTCAATAACATCTTTAAAGGTCCTCTCACCTGATGTCCGAATACAAGCTCGAATGGAGAACAGCCTAGTGCACTGTGCAATCCATCTCTAGCCGCAAATAAAACAAATGGCAGATTCTCATCCCAATGTCTGGGTGAATCTTCCCCAGTTGCCTTCAACATTTTCTTGAGAGTTTGGTGGAACCGCTCGATTCCCCCTTGACTCTGAGGATGGTAAGGACTTGAAAAATTGTGTTTTATACTAAAACTGCTACAGAAATTTTTAAAGGTGGTGGAACAAAAATTACTCCCATTATCAGTTTGAATTACACGGGGCATCCCAAAAAGTGAAAAAAATCGTTCCAACTGCCTGATAATAGTAGAAGCTCTAATATTACGTAAAGCATACGCTTCAGGGAACCTGGTGGTCATACATAAAATTGTGAACATATACATATTTCCGGATTTTGTACGGGGTAAAGGTCCGACACAATCCAGTACCACATGAGTAAATGGCTCCTCTGGCACTACAATAGGATATAATGGTGCTCGTGGCACAGTCTGATTAGGCTTACCAACAGTCTGACACACAACACAGTTGTGGCAATATCTGACCACATCTTTTTTAAGTTTCGGCCAATAAAAAAGTTTACAGATCTTATGATACATACTGGTAATACCTTGATGGCCTCCCATCAGGTCATCATGAGCAGCTTGCAATACCTGCTCCCGATACTCTGTTGGCACAACGAGCTGGGTGTTAAACTCACAATCCTCTGATGAGGGAGTTCCTGATGGTCTCCATCTTCTCATCAGACATTGATCCTTGAAATAACAACCCGTACTCTCCTCCAAAGTATCGATGGAGTCGGCTGCTTCTGCATAACACTCAGCTAGACTGGGATCAGTACTCTGTAACTTACGCAAGGTCTGGAACTCTACAACTGGAGCGAGCGGGCAAGGAAGTGGTACCTGGGCCACATCTTCCAGACCATCTGGGTCAGAATAAATTAGGGCTTTGGCACCGGCCTCACTCTCGACATCCACGTGAGCTATAAATGTATCTTCAAGGTCCACCTCCACCTCCCTGTCTGAAGGGGTCCTGGCCTCGAGAACATCCACCTTGGTAGTAGCAGGACTTACCACATTCTGCTTACCCATGGATCTGGTCACAACACAGGCTGGATAAATGACACCATCATCCTCATCTGGTTGAGCCAGTACTGCATTAGGTTTAGTATACATAACAGGACAATCGGTCCCACTAAATTGACATTTGTCAAAGTCATTACCTACAATTATATCAATCCCAGGAATGGGCAACTGCTCACTGACTGCTACAGTGCACCAACCTGGTGTAATAGAAGAATTCAGGTTAACCTTAATTAATGGTACACGCTGGATGAGCCCTCCAAGTCCCTGCAATAACACTACCTCTCCAGTGTCTTCTGTGCTAACATCAGTAAGAACACGGCGAGAAATTAAAGACTGGGAAGCACCAGTGTCCCTTAACAACTGGACTGGTTTCCAGGTTCCACTAGTACATAATAGGGTTCCCGAATGTAGGTATGGATCAAAATTAGTCATCCACTTGGGCATGACTGAAGCAACATTGGCATTAATGGTTTGCAAACCCCTACTCAATATTAGACCAGTTGGTCTCAACTCTGGGTGCAAAGCATAACATGAATTTACCACATGACCTCTTCTCCTGCAATGCGTGCAATACCTGCTAGTGGTCGGAATAGCCGAACCCACTGCAGGCTTATTCACTACATTACTTAAGGTTGACAACCCTGTCGGTTGTTTCTCAGATTTAGGCTTTACAGGAGAAGGGTTAAGGGGAGAAGGTGAAGTAGCTGGTCGAGTCTGGAAAACATGTTGTTTATGAGCATAATGATTAGTTTTAACATTGAAATGATTAATGGGTGCTCTAAAAGGCACTTTAGTAAGTAGTTCATGCTCATCAGCTAGCTTGGCTAATTTTATAAGATCATTGGTTTGTTTATTTTCAGCCATAAACAAAGCTAATTTCTCTGGTAGACATCCCATTACTTCCTCAGTTACTATGAGGTCTCTCAAAGTCTCAAACTCTGTAATATTAAGTGCTTTAATCCATCTGTTAAAGTGATTTAATTTTACTCTTACAAAATCAGAAATAGTCTGGTCATGTGCTCTTTTTAAACTTCTGAATTTTATTCTATGTGCCTCTGGGATCTGCTGGTAGGCATTTAAAATACTTTGCTGAACAAATTTAAAATCGAAAGAATTCTCAGCAGGCAATGATGCAAATACCTCTTGAGCTTTACCCTTAAATTGTCCTTGTAATATGCTAACCCATTGATCTACAGGCCAATTCATGCTGACTGCTAGTTTCTCAAAATGCAAGAAAAATATTTCTGGATCTTCTTCATTAAACTTAGGCAAATCTACACGTTTACTGTACTTAGAAGAACTATTTGTACTCTCTGGATTATTACTAGTGTCACCCAAACCTGCCGCAATCCTCTGCTGTTCTAACCTGTTATTATTTTCAGCCATACTCTGCTGAATTTCGAGTTGTTTAGTCTCATGCTCTGCCAGTTGTACTTGAGCCTCCAACATCTGCTGTTGAGTTACCAACTCAAGTTGTTTTTGCTGATTCTGCAACTCCAACCTCTCCTTATCTGCTTCCAATTCAAGTTGTTTTTGCTGGTTCTGCAACTCTAACCTCTCCTTATCTGCTTCCAATTCAAGTTGTTTTTGCTGGTTCTGCAACTCCAACCTCTGCTTGTCTGCTTCCAGCCTAGCCATTTCTAATTTAGTCTCCAACTCCAACTTTAAGATGGCCACCTTGTCAACTGACTCTTCGTCTAAATCTCCTAAACACTCTTCGTCAAGTCTCTCCTCTTCCACCAAGTGTGTGACAATAACTCTTAACACTTGAGCTTTCAACATTTTACTGGAAACTGCTAGGTTCAATTTATCAGCCAGCAACAACAAACCAGACTTCTTTAAGTCTTTAATTTTACCAAAATTTGGCTGATCTACCAGCGCAACAACCTGATCCTCCATGGTTGGCTCAATAATCACCACTTACACTTGAAACAACACTGAAAATTATGCTTGGCCCCTGGCACAAGCTGAACACTTACCTCAAATCGTGAAGCGTTGAAAAGTTTTCACAGCAGCTCAGATTGAACAGATAATTACACAGGCTTGATTAGGCGTCACTAGATAATCACAGAGTACCTAGGAAGGCAATTGCTATTAATAATTAGCACTGTTAATTGTACAAACATTACAGGGAATTAATTTTTGTTTTTTTTTATTTTTATTTTTACATGCAAACATGCAAATTAAATACAATAAAAACAATATACACAGTACAAACCACATAGAACAAAGGAAAAAACCCATCAGCCAGAAGGGCCGACAGCACAGCATAACAAACTCAAAAATGTATTGAAAATACAGGCCAAACGGTAAACACGTGCAGCACAAAGTATAAACAAAGCATTACAAGGAGAAACAGATGCAAAAGAGCAAAAAAAGAAAAACACAGGCGCATAGCACAACGGTACACAACAAACAAACCTAACACCGGCCTGAAGGACCGAGACCCAAAATACTCAATACACAAAATAAGCAGAGAGGAACAATAAAAGATAAACATAATAATTGAAGAACAGAGAGCGAACAACATAGCCAGAAGGGCACATAAGACAACAAATGAAAGAAACATAGATCATGAAAAGGCAAATCCAAAAGAGCACACATACAACAATTTAAAGAAACATAGATCATGAAAAGGCATAGCTAAAATAACAGGGACATTTAGAAAACATCGGCCGGAAGGGCACACAATATACATCACAGATCAAACCTCACATAACAGACTAAAATCCAAAACACACCCGACATCCACAGCACACAGATTATCAGGACCGCGCATACTTTTCCGGCCACTCTGAAGCCGGAAAAAGAGTGCAATACGCCTCCCATATCGCCATAATATCGTCCGAAATAGGGTGACGAAGGGTCGTCCGAGGATCGGGCATCGAAATCGGCACACCCTTAAAAAAGACCCTATACGCTGGAACCCAGACAGTCGTGGGGCACCACGGAACAGGTTCCACTCGGTCATTATAGGTAAATTTTACAGTGTTGGACGTCGCATGATACGGCTTGCCGTTGGCTAAGATGAACTGGACAGGCTCCTCCTGCTTGGCGCCGGGCAGCGCACTCGTAACCGCGGCAGCCTCACAGGGCTTCGCAGCAATCACCGGACGGGACACTCGTGGGGGCTCCTCTCCCCTAACATCCTTCCTCAGAACCAACACGAGGTCCCGACCTGCACCAGCACCCTCTTCACCAACATCTGGAGGTGCAACCACCCCCCACTGCGGGGAACTGCCGACAGAAGCCACAGGAGGCGAATCATATACACAACCCTCGGCATCAGCGGATACATGGACGTCAGCGTCCACTACCTCAATTCCCGAGAACCCATCAGCGCCAGAATCCACCACATCAGCCCATGCAGTAGACGAACGCCTGGACCGCTTGGGCACCGGGCGCACATATTCGGAACCGGAAGCGGACCCAGACCCACGGGCATCACAAGCCGCGCGTACTCGTCTCACGACCGCAGCAGCCTCAACCGCAGGGGGAACCGGACCACACACAACCGGGGACCCCACAGCCACTTCAGCATCTGTGATCCGAGTCGAGGAGACAGGGCCAGGCGCAGCATCTGAAGACAGGTGAACATGCGATGAGGAGGGCGCAGCACAATGGGCCACTGGAGCAGCAGGGACAGGCACACTAACAGGATCAGGAGAACCCACCGATATCATCGCCACAGCCTGAGGAGGGCCGGCGACATCCGGGGAAACGTCAGGGGACGCCGGGGGAGCCGCAACAACGAGCCGGGCGGTCTCCGCATCCCCGAAGTCCTCGTCCAGGGGAAGCGGAGGGAAATCTTCTTCCCGAAAGAGGTTGACAGGTGCAACCGGATCCGCCTCGCACCCCGCAGCCTGATGCCCCATCAAGCCACACCGGAAACAGGTCCTAGGCTGCCGGGCATAGTACACCCGGATGTAGCATCCCAGAAGCCGGACCGAAGATGGAATGTCCGACCGCAGACGCATACCCAAGGTGCGAATATTAGTCCGCCTCCCGGCGTATTTCCCTGAGGATATCGTGTTTACCCTCACACTGATGACGGGCCCAAATCGCTGGAAATAACGCCGCAGAAGATCCTCGGGAAACTCCAGTGGCGCCCCATGCACACTGACATAGGTCAGCGCACCACTCCGGTCCGATATGGAGACTGAGCCGGTACCTCCCGGCAATGACAGCGATCGCCCCTCGTAACGACTGAGGAAGGCACGGTACACCTCCTCCGTCGCCAGCTTGATGACAACACGATGCGCAGTCACCAGCTCAATCCCGTCGACATCTAGCACCGGGATATGCAGCATATCACACAGCACCTCCGCTACCTCTGGATACCCAGCACGTCCAGAGAATTCCAGTCCTACTGAGTTCACTCGCTTAATTGCTGGTAGGGGACCACCCATGGTGAACCCAACACCTGCCACGTCTGCACTCCGCCAGGCAGGCAACAACACTGGGGGGTGGGGGGGGCAGCTACGCCCCGCCACCTGGCGATCAAACGGCTGACTACCCTAGCAGTCACGGAGGGACACGTCCGCACTCCACGGCTGCTCAGGGTCCACAGGGAATTAATGGTATAAGATCCCGGACACAGGCCTCCATTGTTACCACCCTTGAGACTAAATAAGTTTCTCCCAGCAGTACATAAAAGATTTAAAATCGGCTTTGTAAATAAGTCTAGGGGGTAGATAAAGCACTGCATAAAATGGGGAACAATATATTTATGCTAAGGGGGACAAACATAACAATTAAATGGTATGTAATAAAGCCAGAAATATTTATCAGCATGCAAATTAAAATAAAATCCTTATCGAGCAATGAGCAATATCAACAGCACTTAAAAAACTTAATTGAGAGAATACAATATCATCTGACCAGAAATAAAAACTTTGAATGACTAAATATACAAATCAAGGACTAATACATGTCTCCTCTCGACCACAGCCACCACGCTACTGACCCACGCGTCAGTCCACAGGCCAAGCGTCTACTAACAAATCAACTAACTATCCACATAACATTGTGGAAATACTAATAATAAATGGTAGTACTAAATATCAAGACATTATTAATCATAAGAGTACACAATTACATTAATTTATACAATAGCATTTACAGACAAATAAATAGGAGTTTTAAATCAAGGTTAAATCATAAACACTCGCTTGACAACACTTTCCCACGCTCGTCACATATCCAACCTGATCAACCCCCACAGAGAAACACATGAGAATTGTAACACGAAAGCCTCATACAAATATATGCAACTCAAGCACACTATAGCATGCTATAATATATATCATATAACATACAAAATCTCATATCATACAACTGGATGCTATAATAATTAGAGAATAAGATAATACAGTAATACAAGGATTAAGAGTAATGAGAGGAATCTTAACAAGATTCGTAACAGTCTCCATATAACTAGAAACCTGCTTCCTGATCCCTCTTTCAAATACTTTTATTACATGGGACGTTAGTGCGACTGGTCTATAATTCTTTGCCATTGCTTTGTTCCCTCCCTTGTAAAGAGGAGCAAAATATGTGAAATCTATTGATTTAAGCGAATCTTGTATCTCCCCTGTGTGCAAGCTCTTTCTCCACACAATGCTACTGGCACTTGGCATTCCTTTATAAATATTGAGTGCGTGGGCATGTTGTCAATTTCCCCTTCAAAATCTGCAGAATTCGTGTTCGTATCATTTATATTTTCAGGAGTTTGGACATCACGAATGCTGTGTTATCCTCTGTATGAACCTTCACTTGTAAGAATAGGTCCAATACTAACAGTGGCTTTTGCTTTTTTCGCATATGTGAAGGAATATTTTGTTTTCCTTCTCTTGAGTGCGATATTTGTGTTCTGATTGCATTTCTAAAATTTGATATGATTGCTTTAGTCTTTGCTAGATTTTTTAAAACTGTTTGAATTTTTTTTATTGTTGAGATAGTCGTGTCTCCTTAGCAGTTTTTTTCCTTTTTTTTGTAGTTTCATCTGATTGTTCTCTCTACGTTGGTCCTCATTCTGGCTTTCAACAAAGGAACAAGTTTTAGACTTTATATTCATTGGAAGTCAGTTGTTCTGTCTTGTTTGGGATTATTATTACTTAAAACATTCAATGGAATTTTATTTTAAGTTCCCTGTTTATCTTTTCCCAGACTATCCTTATTAAAATTGAATTTATTGAATAATTCCTCATACATGATCTTTGTTTTAGGGCTATTACAGGTATTATGTTTGCTCTTCAATGAGCTTGTGATCTAAGTATGTGGTATGCGACTTTAATGTCCTTGATTGTCTCCATTGTTTGTGAAGTTCAGATCTAGAATATTTTCGTAATTGTCTCTCTGCTGGTTGAGTGAAAATTTGTCACAGAATCTAAGTAGTTCTCTAATGTGGTTGGTTATGTCCAGATAGATTTCTTGGAAAAATATTCTTGGTCCCTAGTCTCCATCTTAGACTGGGCAAGTTAGTCACCTAGGAAGATATCATTTATTGGGTTTACCAGATTATCGAGACTATTCTCTATCCGATTTTTAATTCCTCAGCCGTTGCATCTGGTGGTTTAAAAATTAAATTTATAAGCAATTTTTTTTTTTTATTACCAGTAGAGTTAACACCTCATTTCGAGAGTTAAGAAGCTCAGAGCATACTAGATCCTCTCTTTATACAAACGTACTCCTCCGTGTGACCTATTTACCCTATCACATCTCTATAAATTATATTCTGGTCTCCAGATGTCACTGTCAAAGTTCTCACTGTCAAAGTTCTCTTTCATGGGTTTCTGTGAAAGGTTCGAATTCTCCATTTGGCTCAGTGAAGAGGTTATTTATGAATGGAATTGGTTATTTGCTTTTGTTTTCAGACCTTGTATGTTGGTATAGATGAATGAGGTTACTCTATTCGGGGTAATTTGATGATTTTTTAGGCAGGTCCATTATGTGTGGGGATTGTCGGTTTTGTTCTGATCAGTACTGATTGTTGCAGGGTTGTTGCCTGTCGTAGCTGTAGCTCTGTTGTTGGGTGTAAGTGCATGTGTGATTCTGGTATGCAAGTGGGTCTTTCAGCCAGTTCCATACACACTGTTCAACCTTTTGAAACCTCTTTCGCCTAGATATAAAATAAATTGGCTTTTCTCCAAAGCCATTTTCGTGTTTGCCACTCTATTTAGCGTTCTGTGCCTTCCACGTGAAAGTATGCACAACTGAGGGCGTAGCATTTTTTTTCTGTGAGTGAGGTATCTTACATGTCAGGATGGAGAAATCTACAAGTGATTCTAAGCGACATTTTGCTTTCCTTATTATATTTAAACACTTTTGGAGATGGTTATAACTTTATTCTAATCATTTTCTGTTTCCAGAATGTCTGCAAATGTCCTTTACTTATATGTATTTGTATAGATATTTTAAAGTTTTATGCACTAGTTAATTTGCTCGAAACATACTTAAAAGCGCTTTTCTATTGCAGGTGTGTTGAGGGAGCTACGGGTGTGTGTGAGGGCGTTGCAGGTGTGTATGAGGGAGCTACAGGTAATGTCCATCGTCCCCTCCACATGGCCACTGCTGTTAAAGGCTCTTGTGTCGCAACACGTGGGGGAAGCTCGGGTTACAATACATGAACACATTGCAGGTATGATATGTATACAGGTGTGTGAGGGAACTACAGGTATGTGCGAGGGCGCTACAGGTATGATTCTCGTAATCATGGATTCATTTTAATAGAGCACGAACAAGTCGGCAACGAGAATACAAACATAAGATATTAGGAATGAAGGAAACTGCAGAAGGTCTATTGGCCCATATGTGGCAGCTTCTATTTATATCCACCCAAACTCAAGAGATCCTACGGCTGTTATGTTACCCAGTAATTTGTTCCACAAGTCAACAACACTGTTACCAACCAGTATATACCCAGGTCTTTCCTAAATCTAATCTTGTTCAATTTAAATCTATTGTTTAACATTCTATTCAGTGAAATATACAAGACCTTATTAATATCTCCCTTGTTATGCCTATTCATCCACTAGTAGTAGGCATCCTTCAGTCTCGGAAGACTATGGAGTTGCGCCCTGACAGGGCGCAAAGCCTGGGTAGGTAGGTATGGAGGAGAAGCTGTTACCCATGCAGCAGGTCCCCCCTCTCCACGTTGCTGAAATTATCCAATAGAAAGGCTAATGCCAATGCACATGGTTCCAGCAACGTCGCAGGAGCTGCCAGAACGAGGTCGACGTCAACAATGAACTGCCTTAGGGGCTCCAACTCCGGATTTTTCCTAGAGGTTGACTCCTGAAACCTTTCCCAAAAAAAGGGGTATGGCCGCAAGGCAGCGGAGGTTTAAAATCAGGGGTTTCCTTCCCCTGGATGGGCTGCCTTCCCAGGCTATCGAGTCCCATCTACCCAGAGCAGCTGGTTTTAAGGCGCCAGAGGCACGCTCTCGCCCCTTCTCCTGTCAGTAAAAGCAGTTCCGCCGGACTTAAAGACTAAGCCACCCGTGCAGGCCAGGAGTTGGACTTGGTTGTCAGAGGCTATTGGAGACGCATGCTGTATAGAAGCATTTTATAGGTCATGGGAGCTCGTCCCCCATTACCACCCCCTGGCTATGACAACCCCTTGGAACCAAACAAGTACATTACAATGAATGCCTCACTTTGCCAGTAACCGGGTTCTATATCTCAATCATTGTTAATGGGCTTGATGCCTCTTTTTCATTGATCCCACATTAAGTCAATAGCAAGTTAGAGAATTGGCAGTAGCAAGTAATCGTGAAAGGAAAATGACGGTAAACAAAACTAATCATCACTTTCACCAATATATTATAAACTATATAATCACTATATATATATACACTGCAATTGTCACTTTCACATAGGACACTAATACGATAAATCCTGCAGTCGTCTATCCCAGTGAGTCCAATCTATCTTCTGTTATATCACCCACGCTCAATGGTCCTCACACTGGCGAATTCACCCTACTCAACACATGGGCCAGTCCTACATCGTAACGTCACCGTGTCCAAAACGTCACCTCATTTCGTGTCTCCAGCAACACCCTGGCAGAAGTGTCCAGCAACACACTTAGCAGAACTTCTCAACAGACGGCCAGTACTGCCGTCTGGTAACTCCACTAGGCCTATCCGGGTACACAAGTCCAACCACTAACACTTCAAAGACAAAGCACTGTCTCTCCTGACGGCTGCCACTTGTTCCTGCAGGAACAAGTCAGGAATTCTGGACTGCACCTGGTTGAACTCATTTCTAGAGCACAAGACACCTCCTCATCACTTATGTGGACATAAGTTATTAGCAAGACAGTAAGCGCATAAGGATATCATATGATGGCAGCCTTTGACAGGGAAACCGAAAATACGATCGAGTGCACTCAGTAGATGGCGTTGATATCACCTCCCTCACCAGAAAGCATTGTCATCAATCCACCTCCTAAATGAATTATGATCAGGAGCACAGATGGAAGTGACCTTGCCACACCTCCACTAAAAGATAGTGTTGTCCTTGTCACACTACAAGAATTGGAGTTCGAGTGCATTCCCACAGATGGCGTCGATATCGCCACATCTCCATAGATGTTGATATTGTCACAGAAGGCTATTCTTAGCAATGTGCGAAACACAGCAAAAAAGCTCAAACACCTCTCCTCCCCACGATCGGCGTCGTCCCTAAATCAACACACCACCACCTTCCTCCACACAACACGTAATACCCCACAACCTCACACACAGACTATACTCCCAAGCCCTCAACCCAGGGGCTTGCTATTACTTGCTTTTAACTGGCAGCGTGAACTGTTTTAATTTACTGTTATCACCAGTAATATATCTTTAATGCAAATTTTAGGAGTTATAATTATTTAATTTGATTATAACATAATTAACGGTTCCCGTTATTATTTTAACTTAAACCATAATCAGTCGGTTAGTGTATATTGTTAGTATGAATAAATTATAACCTTACCTGACTAGAAGCTTTGGCCATCATAATGGAACCGGTGTAGAACACGTGTAGTAGACTTGTGGTCGTGGCGTCGTACAGCACCAAATAGGACAAGATAGGTCACATGGTCTCATATCTCTGGGTGACACTCCACATTAGTAACTCCACATCTCGGTTTGTCTGCCAAGAGTTACACCATAAACTCTACTACACAAGGTTTTCAATTTATATATAAATATATTAAAGTCTGAAATAAGGGTTTGTTTTTAAATTTTCTCACCATTAGTTATTTATTATACGACATAGCCGCAATAGTAGGTAGTAGTAGGCATCCATCAGTCTCAGGAGACTATGGAGTTGCGCTCTGGTTGTCGGTCTGGAGTGGCCTCTCCAGGGCGCAAAGCCAGGGTAGGTTGATTCAGGGGAGAAGCTGTTACCCAGGCAGCAAGTCCCCCCTCTCAACGGCACTGAAAGTCTCAAATGGAAAGGAGTCGTCTGTAGCATATTAATAAATGACAGAGCTCTAATCAAATCAAATACTGTATTTGTACTATGCCTGATGTGGGAAATTTTTACACACTATATCAATATTATTATCTAAGAAATGTATTATTTCTATATCATAGCACAACCATAGCAAAATTACTATAGATTCATTATATCTTGATCATACAAGACTGCCACCAATGATCACGTACACCATAGGGCCCTATAGGTGCCTACGTGACTTTGTGCATGATCTCTCAAAGATCCAGAAGCTTCTAGGATTTCTTAATTAATAAACTATTGGAACAATTAAATTGATTTCCAGTAGGGATTAAAACGAATCCTTAATAAGAATCGGTAGTACTATCAAGAACTACTTATTATCTTTAAATCCTATATCTAATTATATTATAATCACATCTTATCTCAATCATATGTCTAGACTAAAAATAATCAATCAAATTCATTGAAGGCTACCGTGCTCAGGGAGCAGGGGGGGGGGGGGCGATCACTGGGAGAGAAGCGCCCACCACGGCCCAAGGCCGGAGAACGTATGTGTTTACAAACAGTGAACATGTGTCGGGGTGCTTAGTGAACATTAATCGACTTAGGACACCTTATCGAATTATCTTTATCACCAGTGATTACTCTCTAGAACTGGGGGAGTACCTGGACAATATATCTACAAGGAAAAATTCCTAGAATATTATAAGTGTAGAGTGGAGCACACAAAGTGACACTGTCACTGTCTTCACCTCCACCATCATCCTACTGCAACACAATTAAGGACAATCGCGTAGCAACGCTATCAGAACAATCTACAGCAAAGCTGTGATATAAAATATAGTGCCTAAACTTGACAAGAGTTATCCAGTCTGGCACACTTGTCAGACAGGCACCCAGCATTCAGAGAAGTATATTGAATGTTATTTAGTATATTGGCCAATTGTATGCTTGCATAACTTTAATATATCCAATAAGTCTGTCTGTCGGTTATAGAGTGAGGCAACGCCTCATATTTCAGTAAGTTTATTTATATTGTAGTGCAGCAGTTGAATTTTTCCAAGCATAAAGGCACTCTCGAGGTAAACAAAACATCATGAGTGTCCATTGTGTAGGAAAAGCTTCAATTGTGTTGACTGAAACTCTTCATATAAATTGAATATATCTATAATAAAAATTATAAATTGAATATATCTATATTAACAGTCTCCGTGGTGTAGTGGTAAGACACTCACCTGGCATTCCGCGAGAGCTTTCTCATGGATTCGTATCCTGGTTGGGGAGGATTTGCTGGGCGCATATCCTTAACTGTAGCCTCTGTTTAACGCAACAGTAAAATGTGTACTTGATTATAACAACGATTCTTCGTGGCAGGGATCGTATTCCAGGGACCTGCCTATATATATATATATATATATATATATATATATAATATATAATATATATATATATATATATAATATATATATATATATATATATATATATATGGTACCAGTGCCACTATGCGTGCTGTATCTTGGGTACGCACCCAACCCCTGAAGAGCTGGACGAGGTCTTCGAACACTGATTGGTATATTGTTATATTGTTATATAAGTGTGTGTTTCTGTAAACTGTAGCATTGCAACAAAAGCAAATAAAAATTAAATATTAAAAAAAAATAACAATAGGGGTGGTAGGAGAGGAAAAGCTTAAAGTATTCAGTGAGAACCCACAAGGTCTTCTCTGAACACTATTTATTTTCTTCTTCGAGGATGTGGGTCCCTTCAATCAAACCAGTGGTGGTACCCCTATATATATATATATATATATATATTATATATATATAATATAATGAAACTCTAGAATACTCGAACCCATATCCAGGAGCAATGCAACTTATATGTACAGGGACAGCTTAATCCACTTGACCATATGACCGGAATAAGGAAGTGATAGCCGAAGCTATTGATCCACTTCCCTGCCGGCACTCGGATGGTAATCTTGGGCATAGCATTTTTCAAATCACTCATTTTGGGGGCAACACGTGAGGAACACAAATGCGAACAAGCCTGAATGGTTCCCCAGGACAATGCAACTGAAAACTCACACCCCAGAAGTGACTCAAACCCATACTGCCAGGAGCAACGCAACTGGTATGTACAAGGATGCCTTAATCCGCTTGACCATCACCACCAGACATAAGGAAGTGATAGCCGAAGCTATTTGAACCTTCCCTGCCGGCACTCGGATGGTAATCTTGGGCATAGCATTTTATCAAATCACCTCATTTTTGGGGGCAACACGTGAGGAACACAAATGCGAACAAGCCTGAATGGTCCCCAGGACTATATGCAACTGAAAACTCACACCCCAGAAGTGACTCGAACCCATACTGCCAGGAGCAACGCAACTGGTATGTACAAGGATGCCTTAATCCGCTTGACCATCACCACCAGACATAAGGAAGTGATAGCCGAAGCTATTTGAACCACTTCCCTGCCGGCACGGATGGTAATCTTGGGCATAGCATTTTATCAAATCACCTCATTTTGGGGGGCAACACGTGAGGAACACAAATGCGAAAAAGCCTGAATGGTCCCCAGGACTATATGCAACTGAAAACTCAGACCCCAGAAGTGACTCGAACCCATACTGCCAGGAGCAACGCAACTGGTATGTACAGGGACGCTTAATCCGAGCCATCTGAGTGCCGGCAGGAAGTGGTTCAAAAATAGCTTCTGCTATCACTTCCTTATGTCCGGTCGTGATGGTCAAGCGGATTAAGGCATCCCTGTACATACCAGTTGCGTTGCTCCTGGCAGTATGGGTTCGAGTCACTTCTGGGGTGTGAGTTTTCAGTTGCATATAGTCCTGGGGACCATTCAGGCTTGTTCACGTTTGTGTTCCTCACGTGTTGCCCCCCAAAATGAGGTGATTTGATAAAATGCTATGCCCAAGATTACCATCCGAGTGCTGGCAGGGAAGTGGTTCAAATAGCTTTGGCTATCACTTCCTTATGTCCGGTTGTGATGGTCAAGCGGATTAAGGCATCCCTGTACATACCAGTTGCGTTGCTCTGGCCAGCAGTATGGGTTCGAGTCACTTCTGGGGTGTGAGTTTTCAGTTGCATATAGTCCTGGGGACCATTCAGGCTTGTTCGCTATATATATATATATATATATATATATATATATATATATATATATATATATATATTATATATATATATATATATATATATATCCTTGATCATATAAATTAAGTTAACAATTGCTTGATCAGTTACTTTAATTTATTATATATGTTTATCTAATTGAATATAATCTTTAGTGCTTAGTTAACAGTACTTAGACCACATTTAAGGTCATTTAATATCATACTTCTACAATTTAAATTGTGTGTTATTAGTATAAGAATATATTGGCTGTTGATAGTTATGGTGCTAGGCTGGACTATGTATATGTTTAAGTCCCTGCTTTAAACAGAACCAGTGTTCAGTCATAGAACTGAATTTATTAAAATCTTATCTTTGTATAAAAAAATACAAGTTAATGGGAGATACTTGTCTGCAGGTGGACTGGAACTTCAATCAATTATTCATTAATCCTTAAACTGTGCATGGCGTGTATATATACGTCATGAGTAACATGTCCCAAAGTGCGCGCATGGCGTACATATACGCCATAGGGTGCCAGGCCCAATTGAAATGGCCCGCGGCTACACGGGGTTCACATTAGCTTCCTTAGGGCTCTTGTAAACAGACGCCATTTAAAAAAATCGTGGGCAATATTCTCAGGTGTGAGAGGCACAGTACTGTTGGGCAACCAAGGCTGGCGCATGCACAAAGAGTGAACAGCATTGCTGTTCAGTTTGTGACCACAGCATCGCCGAAAAATGTCAAAATAAATATATAATGGCTATTATTTAGCGATGACAATATTACAGATGACCCCTGACTGGGATATAATAACCAGTGTTGTGATAATAGCAGGATTGTTATAATAATTCGGCTGTGACACGAGTGACGCAGAGAGAGGGAGGGAGATAGCATCGTTTACTGACTGTGTGGCCACCTGTTATTGTCTGCATTCACCATACTAGCTCAGTGGTTCTCTATGGTGAACACAAATGTAGATATACTAATACACACATTATATATAAGCAATAACAGCAAAAGATTATGCGGGAGGAGCCATTGGGGTGACGGAGGTGAGTCGTCTGCATGATTTGTCTAGCTGTTTAGAGGGTGGCCATTATGCTCTTTGGGCACTCTACAAGCTTAGGTGTACAGTTACGGTG
>WNGS01142671.1:10000-21736 GCA_020271785.1 Procambarus virginalis | reverse complement strand
TCTTTACAAGCCCCCTCAGAAACCTTTCTTTACAAGCCCCCTCAGAACCCTTGCTTTACAAGCCCCCTCAGAAACCCTTGCTTTACGAGCCCCCTCAGAAACCTTTCTTTACAAGCCCCCTCCGAAACCTTGCTTTACAACCCCCCTCAGAAACCTTGCTTTACAAGCTCTCCAGAAACCTTGCTTTACAAGCACCCTCAGAAACCTTGCTGTACAAGCCCCCTCAGAAACCTTTCTTTACAAGCCCCCTCAGAACCCTTGCTTTACAAGCCCCCTCAGAACCCTTGCTTTACAAGCCCCCTCAGAACCCTTGCTTTACAAGCCCCCTCCGAAACCTTGCTTTACAATCCCCCCCTCAGAAACCTTGCTTTACAAGCCCCTCAAAGACGTTTCCTCAAAAGAAAATTTAAATAGAGCTTTGTTTAAATGCCTCTTAAGAGTTCCTTGACTTCAACATACTCTTAGAGCATTAAATTGCCCGCAACGTCCATGTGCTAGTGTGAAGCTGCGGTCCCTGCCACCACCTGCCCCATGGGGGAGTCACCTGCCCCATGGGGGAGTCACCTGCCCCATGGGGAGTAATCAATAAAATAAATGATTTAGTAAATTAATGATATAAATCAACAGACTGTTTATGATATATATATATCTATATATATCTATATATATATATATATATATATATATATATATTATATATAATATACTATATACGTAAACGTAAAGGGGGAATCTAAGGGGAGCTAACATATCTGTAACCTCCCATCTTATTAATTTGGCTCTTGAAGCACCATGGCGACCACCCCACCGGAGCCACGGAGACCAGGGGGAAGGGAGAGAGAGAGAGAGAGGAGAGAGAGAGAGAGAGAGAGAGACGAGAGAGAGAGAGAGAGAGAGCGCACACGATCCTACCTAGATAAAACCTGGCAATTCACGCCGGAGAATAGGACTCTCCCCAAAAAAGACATACAAGTGGACAGCATCATAAAAACTCAGTTCACTTGACTCACGCGAGGGGGAGCTGTGAGGAGGGAAGAGGACTAATCTAACAGAGCCGGTGGTGGTGGTGGGGGGGTTGGTTGAACTTCATGCTCTTGGCTCCTGCCTCTCAACCTTCAATCGACTTGTGCAAATATATAGATTCTCTCGCATTTTGGGCTCTGGTATATGGCCTTTGAAGTCTACGGCCCAACAATTTACTCGATATTTTATTCCATATTTTCATCCCTGTGAAACTGAATAACATTTGTCTAATGTCTCTGTTGTCTATTAGTTACCACCTGTGCTTCCTTGTGAGTGCACCAACCCATTCAAAACTATCTCTTCTTGCCGTCCCTTAGAATTTTGAATGGGTAATCATTTCTCCTTTAACTTGCAGCTACGTGGGCATTAATTCCTTTAGTCTCCCTATCGCTTACCCTTCTCACAATACCTTGTTAAAAAGGTTTACCTTAAGGATTCCATAGTGGCGCCGCATATTCTAGAATTGGTGTGACGTACGTGGTATATACCTGGTCCTGAATGAATCCTTATTCAGATTTTCTAAAGGCATTTGTTATGTAGACCATCCCTTGCATATGTAGTTGATGAGATCTGTTTGATGTGGGCTTTGGAGGACAGGTTCAGTGTGTGATGCGAACCCTATGTCTTTGGTGTAACTTCAGCACCCCTCTCTCCCGGTCTCTCTCTCTCTCTCTCTCTCTCTCTTCTCTCTCTCTCTCCCTCTCTCTCCTCTCTCTCTCTATCTCTCTCTCTATCATACACACACACACACACACACACACACACACACACCACACACAACACACACACACACACGCACCACCCCATAAGAGGCTGGTAAATAAGCTGGAGAGACAGGCAGGAGTAACTGGTAAGTGCTATAGTGGATAAGGGAATACCTAAGCAATAGGAAGCAAAGCGTTTCAGTGAGGGGTGAGACCTCAGATGGCGTGAAGTCACCAGTGAAAGTCCCACAGGGCTCTGTACTCGGTCCTATCCTATTTCTGATTACGTGAACGATCTCCCGGAGGGTATAGACTCATTCTCTCAATGTTGTGACGACGCCCAAATTATGAGAAGGATTAAGACAGAGGAGGACAGCTTGAGGCTTCAAGAAGACCTAGATAAACTAAAGGAATGGTCGAACAAATGGTTGTTAGAGTTTAACGAAGTACATGTAATGTAATGAAGATAGGTGTATGGAGCAGGAGGCCAGTTACAAGGTATCATTTTTGGAGATGAAATTCTACACGAGTCAGAGAGAGAGAAAGACCTGGGGGTTGATATCACGCCAGACCTGTCCCCTGAAGCCCATATCAAGAGGATAACATCAGCAGCATATGCCAGGTTGGCTAACATAGAACGGCATTTAGCCACTTGTGCAAGGAATCATTCAGAAACCTTTGTATACCACCTATGTCAGACCAATCCTGGAGTATGCAGCCCCAGCATGGAGTCCATATCTAGTCAAGCATAAGACCAAACTGGAAAAGTTCAAAGGGTTTGCCACCAGACTAATATCCGGGCTGAGAAGTATGAGCTACGAGGAGAGACTACGGGAATTAAACCTCACGTCGCTAGAAGACAGAAGAGTTAGGGGGGATATGATCACCACGTACAAGATTCTCAGAGGATTGACAGGGTAGATAAAGACGGCTATTTAACACAAGGGGCACACGCACTAGGGACACAGGTGGAAGCTGAGTGCCCAAGGGAGCACAGAGATATTAGACAGATTTTTTTTAGTGTCAGAGTGGTTGATAAATGGAATGCATTAGGAAGTGATGTGGTGGAGGCTGTACTCCTACACAGATCTCAATGGTAGATATGATAGAGCCCAATAGGCTCAGGGAACCTGTACACAAGTTGATTGACAGTTGAGAGGCGGGACCAAAGCGCAGAGCTCAACCCCCGCACAATTAGGCGCACAATTGCACAATCAACACATTCTCCTGTTTGCCGACACTGGCACATCTCCTCATGTGTGTTCCTCTCACTCAAACTGACATCATTTTTCTCCCTCTCCACAATTCTCCACACTAACCTTAGCCCACACACTCACTCCCACACTCGCCACCTCACTCCTCACTCACCACCTCACCTCACACCCTCCACCCCTCCTCACCCTCCACATCACCTCACCCCTCACCTCACCCACTCCACCTCCACCTCACCTCCCCCCAGACACACCTCACCCCCACACCCACCACACCCTACACCTCACCCGCTACCCCCACAACCCTCACCCTCCACACACACCCTCCAACCTCCCCCCCACACCTCTCTCACCCGGGTAAAGTCTCCAGCCAAGATTCAATTTCGACGAAGGAAACAGAGAAATTGTGAGTTAAGGAGCAGGAGGTCGCGTCCTTCCTGTTTCTCTTCCTTATTGGCGTGTCTCCGGTCGGGAGGGGTGGAGGGAGGTGGAAGAGAAGGCGGAGGAGGCGGATTACGGCGGTAAGGGTCGTTCAGTATCGAGAACAAGTGGTAAAAATAGAGAAGAAGAGACATGAAAAATTTGCAAAAAAGAATCTGAAAAGGAGAAGGCACGGGAGAAGGATATTGGCGGATGAAGCCGAGGAAGTACATGTGAAAAGGCAGGAGATGGAAAGGGTAGGAGAGATGTTTACCAGAGACCCCCCCCCCCAGCCACAACCTCCCCCTCCCTCTTTCTATCTCTGGCCAGACTATTTGTTGACAATGTATAAGCCTTTATATCACGGCAGATGTGACAGTCACAGAAGACATGAAGGCTCTCTCCCCCTCCTCTCCACTGCCTTGGACGCAGTGCCTGTCGGGGGGACACAACGGAGGAAACAAGACACAAGGTCGAGGAGAGAAGACGTGACATTGGATAGAAATGACCTGAGAGAAATTGCATAGAAATGAAGAAATGTGAGAGTAATCACATTCTTGGAAACTACTACTACTGCTACTACACCTACTATACCTACTACTACTACTACTACACCTACAACTACTACTACAACCACAACAACAACCACGCTTGTTTCTACAATTCATTGCGCAACTGAAACTAAGATCAGGTAGACAACCTGTCCTCTCGCGTAACACATCGCATTTTGCACGTAAAAATCCCCCCAACGTCAAAAGTAAGATGGATTAAAAATCATAGCAGCTTGCACAAAATAGACGTGATGTCCCCGTTTTCTATTCCTGGGTCAATTTAGTACTCATTTTAGTGACGTGGTCAAAGCTCAAGAGGACGGGGCTGGATAAAACCTTCCGAAACTCTTACTTTAGTTCCCCCACCCTGACTATACTATATCTATATTATTATTAACATTTATTGTTGACAAAAAATTCGAATTTTGCCTAACCTGAGTAATTCAATTAAGTCTTATTACAGAGAGCTGCTGCTCGTATTCCCTGCCCACACCCACAAGACAACAGGCCAGAATTTTTGTAGATTGATTGTAGATGATTGATTGTAAACCTTGTAGATTTTGAAGCACTACCATATTTAACGAGGTAAACAATATAGTACCTACCTTGTGTAGCTTCGGGGTTCAACAGCCCCGGTCTCAGACCAGGCCACCCCGGTTGGTCGCGGCGCTGCTCGCAGCTGATGTATGAATCACAGCCTGGTTGATCAGGATTCTTTGGAGGTGTTTGTCGAGTTCTCTCTTGAACATGAGAGGGGTCGGCCAGAGTACTACATCATTATAACATATATAGCCAAAGCGAATTCGCGCAATGACGACACATTGTCTGGCCCTGTAACTGTGTTGACCACACACACACACACACCCACACACACACACACACACACACACACACACACACACACACACACACAAACACACATACCTATTATTGACATACAATTAACAGAGGACAAAAAGTGGCACCCCTTGTACGGTGCTCTGAGGCGAGCTCTAGAAATAGAGCTAAATCTTATTGAGAGATATATAATAACCGCGACAGGAAGTAAAAACGGGGAAAAGGACAGGGGGAGCTGAAGAAAAATATACGGTGAATTAAAGGTGAAGAGAGAGAGAGAGAGAAGGTAGGTCAAGAGGAGAAGAGAGTGGAATTATTGTGGATACGGACCGTGGAGGAGACGGGGAGAGGATTGATGAGATGAAAAGGGTAGGATGGTGTAGGAAGCATAATTCTGAGAGAGAGAGAAGAGAGAGAGAGAGAGACTGAGAGAGAGGAGATGAGGGGGGGGGGGGAAGGAGAGACGGCGTGGAATATCTTGCAAACAAATGGCAGCTTCCGTTATCATCTAAAGTCCTGCTCGAAGAGCCCGGTAGAAGGAAAATACCAATTCCTACATTTTTAGCAAGAATATTAGGCGGTACTCTGAATTCCAATGGGCTTTATAGATGTACTATTTTCACTCCTCTCCACCCTCCTTCCCCTTTCCCTTTCCACTCTCTCCTTTCCCCTTTCTCTCCAGAACAGCTACCCCCTTCCCCTTCCATTCACCACCCCCTACCCATCTCCACCCCCCTTCCGCTTTCATTCATAAATCACACTTCGCAAGATATCATGAAACAAAAAGGAATCATATGAACGTATTAAATAATATTTCTGAGCATTATTTGTGCTCAGCGACTATAAATCTCATCTCTCTTAATATCTGTAGCAATAACACATTTTCAGCGGGCCGTAGCGAAGAGGCATTCGGTTTATGCAGTAAGTCGCTGTGCTATATCTGGGCGGGTGTGAGGGTGTGACGGAGGCTGGGAGGGAAGCGAGGGAGGGAGGGAAAGTGAGAGGGAGTATTTGGGAGGGTTTTGGGGGAGTTTTGGATGTGATTGTTTGGGGTGTGGGTGGGGGTAAGGGAGAGGGTGAAAGGGAAGCATGGAGGGGTAGGGTTGGAGAAAGAGGGAGGGTGGGAGGAAGAGTAGGAGGGAAAAATGGGTGAATTTAGGAGGGAGGGTTAATTAAGAAAGAAAGAAAGGGGGGCCCACGTAATAATATTCAACAAAAACAATACTAAAAAACAGAAATATCCAATACAAACCCACAAGACGAACATCTTCGTCAATAAGTGACATTCAACGACAGATGACTAGGGCGACGACAACGACAGATGACGAGGACGACGACAACGACAGATGACCAGGACGATGACAAGAATACCATTAGCGATGCCCACAAAGCCAGCCAGCCATAAGCAACTGTTTTTTCCTACCAGAGAAACATATGAACCCGAGCAACCCACCTAACCTATCAATGCCGTTGCATAGAAACGTCAATACTTTCCAGCTTTCACGTTGTTTTTGTGTACGATACGCTTATTTTAAATTGATCGATTGCGTAAAAAAATGCGACTGTATTAGGTGAGAAGACGGGTTGGTTGCCTGCTCGTCCTTCAAGGTGATCCTCAAAGCAGTGGCCCTACCTGGCACTCTTTCAATCCCCCCGACACACACAACACAAAATATATATATATATTATATATATATATATAGTATATATATATATATAATATATATATATATTATATATAATATAATATATATATATATATATATGCGTGCCTAGTAGCCAGAATGCCATTCTTGGCCGAATATGAGGACCCGATTTGCCTATTAAGCGAGCGAATTTTTCTGTTATTTTCAATAAATTGTTTTCCAACTGGTTTATTCGAATTATAATTACTATATAATACTCCGAACATAAATTATGACCTAGTATGTTAGTTTAAGTAGGTTAGATAGCTTAGGTAGGGTGGTTAGGTTCGGTACTATATCTACGTTAGTTTAACTCAAATTTAAACAAATGAACTCATACATAATGAAATAGACAGCTTTATCATTTCATAAGAAAAAATGAGCAAATATGTAAATTCAGGAAAACTGGGCCTATTAGTCAATTCGAGCTTTGTATAGTAGGCAGAGTGCTGCGTTCTGGCTACTAGGTACAATATATATATATATATAATATATATATTATATTATATATAATATATATATATCTATATATAATATATATATATATAATACGATTATTGAGAACTATGGTGTTAGAGAGTCACGTCACTCTATCTTGCTCCGATGAAGGCGATTTAAGCCGAAAACGCGTTCAGCATTTCCTAAAAAAAAATATATATATATTTTCAAATGCGGGTTTTTTCCGCATACTTGGATCAGTGTTTTGTGATCGTGTTGCACAGATAAGCTATATCAGAAGCATATTCAGAACGTTCATGGTTCGACAGTTTATTCTTGGTAACATATTATTTATTATTATTATTATTATTATATTAGTTTATTATTATTATTATTATGTTAACACTATAGTGGTAGAGTTTGCGACTTGGCATTGCCGTGGTTGTAAGTTCGAGCCCACATCACAACCCTAGTGGATTTTCTCATAAATTATTATTATATATTATTATATTATATATCTATTATTATTATTATTATTATTTTAACGTCATTAGAGTTACTGTGACGTTGCAATCGGAATGCACTTTTTCCATGCAGCTATTTACGGTAATTATCATTGAAATTATTTAAATTATTAGTATTATTACACATACTTGTGACAGATTACTGAACGCTAGAAGTGCACTTTGTGAGCCCTACTTCACCATAGCAGCGAGAGCATGTTTGCCACTTGTTGTAAACCATTTCTGTTAATAGCCACTCATTTTACGAGTTGTTTGAAACTGTGAATTGGTTTCAATCACTATGTTTGGATTTGCCAACCTGTTGCTAAAACAATTTGGCGTATTTTGGACGGGAACTAGCGAACAAAATACGCCAAATTGTTTTAGCAACAGGTTGGCAAATCCAAACATAGTGATTGAAACCAATCACAGTTTCAAACAACTCGTAAAATGAGTGGCTATTAACATGAAATGGTTTACAACAAGTGGCAAACATGCTCTCGCTGCTATGGTGAAGTAGGGCTCACAAAGTGCACTTCTAGCGTCAGTAATCTGTCACAAGTGATGGGTAATAATACTAATAATTTAAATAATTTCAATGATAATTACCGTAAATAGCTGCATGGAAAAAGTGCATTCCGATTGCAAAACGTCACAGTAACTCTAATGACGTTAAATAATAATAATAATAATAATAATAATAATAATAATAATACTAATAATAATAATATTTATGAGAAAAATACACTAGGGTTGTGATGTGGGCTCGAACTTACAACCACGGCAATGCCAAGTCGCAAACTCTACCACTATAGTGTTAACATAATAATAATAATAATAATAATAATAATAATAATAATAATAATAAATAATAATGTTACCAAGAATAAACTGTCGAACCATGAAACGTTCTGATATGCTTCTGATATATGCTATCTGTGCAACAACCGATCACAAAACACTGATCCAAGTATGCGGAAAAACCCGCATTTGAAAATCTATATATATTTTTTTTTAGGAAATGCTGAACGCCGTTTCGGCTTAAATCGCCTTCATCGGAGCAAGATAGAGTGACGGACTCTCTAACACCATAGTTCTCAATAATTCGTATTATATATATATTATATATATATATATAATATATATATATATATATCTATATATATATATCTATATATATATATATATTGTACCTAGTAGCCAGAACGCAGCACTCTGCCCCTATACAAAGCTCGAATTGACAAATAAGCCAAGTTTTCCTGAATTTACATATTTTGCTCATTTTTTTCTATGAACTGATAAAGCTGTCTATTTCATTATTTATGAGTTCATTTGTTTAAATTTGAGTTAAACTAACGTAGATATATGACGAACTAACCAACCCTACCTAACCTATCTTAACTAATTAAACTAACATAACTAGGTCAATCATTTATGTCTGAGTATTATATAGTAATTATAATTCGAAATAAACAGTCTGAAACAATTTATTGAAATAAAGAAAATCGCTCGGCTTAATAGGCAAATCGGGTCCCTCATATTCGGCCAAGAATGGCATTCTGGCTACTAGGCACGAAAATATATTATATATATTATATATTATATATATATATATATATATATATATATATATATATATATATCTAATATATATATATATATTGTGTGTGTGTGTGTGTCGGGGGGATGAAAGAGTGGCCAGGTAGGGCCACTGCTTTGAGGATCACCTTGAAGGACGAGCAGGCAACCAACCCGTCTTCTCACCTAATACATCGCATTTTTTTACGCAATCGATCAATTTAAAATAAGCGTATTCGTACACAAAAACAACGTGACAGCTGGAAAGTATGACGTTTCTATGCAACGCATTGATAGGTTAGGTGGGTTGCTCGGGTCTCATATGTTTCTCGGTAGGAAAAACAGTTGCTTATTGGCTGGCTGGCTTTGTGGGCATCGCTATGGTATTCTTGTCATCGTCCTGGTCATCTGTCGTTGTCGTCGTCCTCGTCATCTGTCGTTGTCGTCGTCCTAGTCATCTGTCGTTGAATGTCACGTATGACGAAGATGTTCGTCTTGTGGGTTTGTATTGGATATTTCTGTTTTTTAGTATTTTTTTGTTGAATATTATTACGTGGGCCCCTTCTTTCTTTCTTAATTAACCCTCCCTCCTAAATTCACCATTTTTACCTCGTACTCTTCCCCTCCACCCTCCCTCTTTCTCCAACCTACCCCTCCATGTCCCTTTCACCCCTCTCCCTACCCCCACCCACACTCCCAAACCAATCACATCCAAAACTCCCCCCCAAACCCTCCCAAACACTCCCTCTCACTTTCCCTCCCTCCTCGCTTCCATCCCAGCCTCCGTCACACCCCACACCCGCCCCAGAATATATCACAGCGACTTACTGCATAAACCGAATGCCTCTTCGCTACGGCCCGCTGAAAATGTGTTATTGCTCCAGATATTAAGAGAGATGAGATTTATAGTCGCTGAGCACAATAATGCTCAGAAATGATTTAATACGTTCATATGATTCCTTTTTGTTTCATGATATCTTGCGAAGTGTGATTTATGAATGAAGCGGAAGGGGGTGGAGATAGGGTAGGGGGTGGTGAATGGAAGGGGAAGGGGGTAGCTGTCTGGAAGGAGAAGGGGAAAGGAGAGAGTGGAAAGGGAAAGGGGAAGGGAGGGGGGAGAGGAGTGAAATAGTACATCTATAAAGCCCATTGGAATTCAGAGTACCGCCTAATATTCTTGCTAAAAATGTAGGAATTGGTATTTTCCTTCTACCGGGCTCTTCGAGCAGGACTTTATATGATAACGGAAGCTGCCATTGTTTGGCAAAGATATTCCACGCCGTCTATCCTTCCCCCCCCCCCCTCTCTCTCTCTCTCTCTCTCTCTCCTCTCTCTCTCTCTCTCAGATATATGCTTCCTACACCATCCTACCCTTTTCATCTCATCAATCCTCTCCCCGTCTCCTCCACGGTCCGTATCCACAATAATTCACTCTCTTCTCCTCTTGACTACCTTCTCTCTCTCTCTCTCTTCACCTTTAATCACCGTATATTTTTCTTCAGCTCCCCCTGTCCTTTTCCCCGTTTTTACTTCCTGTCGCGGTTATTATATATCTCTCAATAAGATTTAGCTCTATTTCTAGAGCTCGCCTCAGAGCACCGTACAAGGGGTGCCACTTTTTGTCCTCTGTTAATTGTATGTCAATAATAGGTATGTGTGTTTGTGTGTGTGTGTGTGTGTGGTGTGTGTGTGTGTGTGTGTGTGTGTGTGTGTGTGGTGTGTGGCTCAACACAGTTACAGGGCCAGACAATGTGTCGTCATTGCGCGAATTCGCTTTGGCTATAATATGTTATAATGATGTAGTAGCTCTGGCCGACACCTCTCAGTGTTCAAGAGAGAAACTCGACAAACACCTCCAAAGAATACCTGATCAACCGGCTGTGATTCATACTCAGGCTGCGAGCAGCGCCGCGACCAACCGGGTGGCCTGGTCTGAGACCGGGGCTGTTGACACCGGAAGCTACACAAGGTAGGTACTATATTGTAACCTCGTGAAATATGTATGTGCTTCAAAAATCTACAAGGTTTACAATCAATCATCTACAATCAATCTACAAAAATTCTGGCCTGTTGTCTTGTGGGTGTGGGGCAGGGAATACGAGCAGCAGCTCTCTGTAATAAGACTTAATGAATTACTCAATTAGGCAAATTCGAATTTTTTTGTCAACAATAAATGTTAATAATAATAGTATAATAGTATAGTCAGGGTGGGGGAACTAAAGTAAGAGTTTCGGAAGGTTTATCCAGCCCGTCCTCTTGAGCTTTGACCACGTCACTAAAATGATGTACTAAATGACCCAGGGAATAGACAACGGGACATCACGTCTATTTTGTGCAAGCTGCTATGATTTTTAATCCACTTACTTTTGACGTTGGGGGGGATTTTTACGTGCAAAATGCGATGTGTTACGCGAGAGGACAGGTTGTCTACCTGATCTATATTTTCAGTTGCGCAATGAAATTGTAGAAACAAATCGTGGTAGTTGTAGTAGGTGTAGTAGGTGTAGTAGTAGGTGTAGTAGTAGTAGTCGTAGGTAGTAGGTAGTAGTAGCAAGTAGTAGTAGTTTCCAAGAATGTGATACTCTCACATTTCTTCATTTCTATGCAATTTCTCTCAGGTCATTTCTATCCAATGTCAGGTCTTCTCTCCTCGACCTTGTGTCTTGTTTCCTCCGTTGTGTCCCCCCGACAGGCACTGCGTCCAAGCAGTGGGAGAGGAGGGGGAAGAGGCCTTCTGTCTTCTGTGACTGTCACATCTGCCGTGATATAAAGGCTTATACATTGTC
>WNGS01142671.1:0-5000 GCA_020271785.1 Procambarus virginalis | reverse complement strand
TGTCATTGTGCAGGAGTATTCCACTCTAGCGAGAGCTAGTGTCTCTAGTATAACAAAGTACTAAATAAATTAAATTACATAATACCATTTAATATTATCTACCAATATTAATCAAATTGTAATGTATTTATTTGATTAATATTAAAATGTATTATGTATAGTGTCATACATTTCATTAATGTAATTTTCAATTATAACTAGGGTACATTCGGTTCCTAGTGAAACTGCAAGTAAGAGCTGTTATCCTACATCAATTCATCTGAAGCCTTCCCCCTATTAATTATTATTTTTATCATTCTATATTTCTTTTTCATAAATAATTCATATTTTATGGGGAGCTGGTGGCTGAGCGGACAGAACACTCGACGCGTGATCCTGTGGTCCCGGGTCGATCCCGGGCGCCGGAGGGAAACAATGTGGCAGAGTTTCTTTCACCCTATGCCCCTGTTACCTAGCAGTTAAATAGGTACCGGGTGTAGTCAGCTGTCACGGGCTAACTTCCTGGGGTGGACGGCCTGGTCGAGGACCGGGCCCCGCGGGGACACTAAAGCCCCGAAAGTCATCTCAAGATAACCTCGTATCATTTATTTCACGAGATTATTATTTGTGTTCAATAGGAATAAGTTCTTTAATGCTACGTATTCATATACAGAACAGGATGAACCGGGAGCCCACCATGTTTCAAAGTCTTTGCTGTATGACGTATACGCTGGTATATAACACGAGTATACGCTGGTATATAACACGAGTATACGCTGGTATATAATAGTCACTCTAATATTTAGGTCAGTCATATTAGGTATCCTTGTGATATGAGAGGATTACGTCTGGTGGCATTAATTGCAGCTGTAATACAGTCAGACTAATTCACAGAAATGATCCCCCTTTTGGTACAAGGAGCTTAGAATTTTTGGTGTGTTATGTCTAATATTTATTAAAGGGAATGTGTGTGTGTGTGTTGGTGTGTGTGTGTGTGTGTGTGTGCTGGGTGTGTGTGTGTGTGTGTGTTGTGTGTACTCACCTAGTTGTACTCACCTAAGATCCCTATTGTACTAGCGGGGGTTGAGCTCTGGCTCTTTGGTCCCGCCTCTCAACCTTTCAATCAACAGGAAAGTGTGTGTGTACTTACCTATCTGTGCTTGCAGGATCGAGGCATTGACTCTTGGATCCCGCCTATGGTGTGTTTGTGCCTGTGTGGTGTGTGTGTGTGTGTGTGGTGTGAGTGGGTCCGTACTATATCGCATTAGCTGAGACCTCACCAATCGGTGTGTTTCCACACACTTTCGTACACGCCCACAGGAAGTGTCATTTTTCACAGTCGCCGTGATAAGTGTGCAGTTGCCCCTCCGAATGGGCACGGTCATTCGCCACGTCCCCTCACGTGATCAGCGCGTCCTGGCGCGCAACTAGATCTACATGCCACCGTCCTGTCCCCCCAGCCGTGCCTTGAACGGCCTGCAGGCTTCCCCGTGCGTCGCGAGTCCGCCACTCAATACGGAAGCACTCCAGTGTGTGTGTGGTAAGGTTTCTGAGGGGGCTTGTAAAGCAAGGTTTCCGAGTGCTGCACGGTGAAAGTTGCGAGTGAGAATCAGGAGTGAGCCTTTGTGTCAGAGTGAATTGCAAGCTTGGAAATTCGCCGTGCGTCAGGCTGCCATCAGCCGCGTCCAAACAGCCTGGTTGACCAGACGACCAAACCGGGAGACCTGGTCTGAGACCGGGCCGCGGGGACGTTGATCCTCGGACCCTACCCACCACAAGGAAGCCACAAGGAAGCCAGAAGGTAGTTTGGTTCCATCGGCTGAGTGTCATCAAACTAGCAATTTGAAGCGCCTAGTAACCTTAGTCAATTAGGGCACTGAACGGCCATGCACAAGGTAGACGACACAAGCATGCCTTAACTATCATAAAATTCACATACTTACCTTGAGGTTACCTTGAGATGATTTCGGGGCTTAGCGTCCCTGTGGCCCAGTCGTGGACCAGGCCTCTTCATTGCTGGACTGGTCAACCAGGCTGTTGGACGCGGTTGCTCGCAGCCTGGCGAATGAATCACAGCCTGGTTGATCAGGATTCCTTTGGGGTGATTATCAAGTCTCTCTATGAACACTGTGGGGGGTCGACAAGTTATGCCCCTTACGTGTAGTGGAAGCGTGTTGAACAGTCTCGGGCCTTTGATGTTGATAGAGTTCTCTCTCAGAGTACCTATTGCATCACTGCTCTTCAACGGGGATATTCTGTACATCCTGCCATGCTTTCTGGTCTCATGTGATGTTACCCGCCAAACACACACCGAAACTACGACGTTGGTACAACGTTCGAACAAGTTTTAACACCTCCTAACCAGTTATAACAACCAATATAGCAAGTTGTAACAACGTTCTAATACGTCATAAACACGTTAAGCCAGGATGTAACAACATTATTACAAGTTGTAACAAGCAGAAAATAGAGACAGTTTCGGTTTGTGTTTCCAGGGTATTTCTGTGTGCAGGTTTGGGACCAACTATTGTCCACGTATAGATTATTATGTATCTCTCTCGCCTGCGCTCATGAGAATACAGATTTAGGCATTTTAGTCGGTCCCAATAGTTTAGATGTTTTACTGAGTGGATTCTAGCAGTAAAGGATCTCTGCACACTCTCCAGGTCAGCAAATTCTCCAGCTTTGAAAAGAGCTGTCATTGTGCAGGAGTATTCCACTCTAGCGAGAGCTAGTGTCTCTAGTATAACAAAGTATAAATAAATAAATTACATAATACCATTTAATATTATCTACCAATATTAATCAAATTGTAATGTATTTAATTTGATTAATATTAAAATGTATTTATGTATAGTGTCATACATTTCATTAATGTAATTTTCAATTATAACTAGGGTACATTCGGTTCCTAGTGAAACTGCAAGTAAGAGCTGTTATCCTACATCAATTCATCTGAAGCCTTCCCCCTATTAATTATTATTTTTATTAATTCGATCATGTTCTTTTTCATCAAATAATTCAATATTTTATGGGGAGCTGGTGGCTGAGCGGACGGAACAATGGACGCGCGATCCTGTGGTCCCGGGTTCGATCCCGGGCGCCGGAAAGAAACAATGGGCAGAGTTTCTTTCACCCTATGCCCCTGTTACCTAGCAGTAAAATAGGTACCTGGGTGTTAGTCAGCTGTCACGGGCTACTTCCTGGAGGTGGAGGCCTGGTCGAGGACCGGGCCGCGGGGACACTAAAGCCCCGAAATCATCTCAAGATAACCTCGTATCATTTATTTCACGAGATTATTATTTGTGTTCAATAGGAATAAAGTATCTTTAATGCTAAGTATCATATACAGAACAGGATGAACCTAGAACCCCACCATGTTTCAAAGTCTTTGCTGTATGAGTATACGCTGGTATATAACACGAGTATACGCTGGTATATAATGTCACTCTAATATTTAGGTCAGTCATATTAGGTATCCTTGTGATATGAGAGGATTACGTCTGGTGGCATTAATTGCAGCTGTAATACAGTCAGACTAATTCACAGAAATGATCCCCTTTTGGTACAAGGAGCTTAGAATTTTTGGTGTGTTATGTCTAATTATTTTATTAAAGGGAATGTGTGTGTGTGTGTGTGTGTGTGTGTGTGTGTGTGTGTGTGTGTGTGTGTGTGTGTGTGTGTGTGGTGTGTGTGTGTGTGTGTGTGTACTCACCTAGTTGTACTCACCTAGTTGTGCTTGCGGGGGTTGAGCTCTGGCTCTTTGGTCCCGCCTCTCAACCGTCAATCAACAGGAAAGTGTGTGTGTGTGTGTGTGTGTGTGTGTGTGTGTGTGTGTGCGTGGGTCCGTCTATATCGCATTAGCAGCACCAGGCAAGTCTGAATCTCACAGTCGCACCGCTGGAGTCACTGAACGTTGATGGATTAACCGCTAATGGATTAAGCGTTAACATATTACGCGCCGTTGAAACAAACGTTCATTGAATAAGCACCGACGAATGAAACGTTGATGTATTAAACGATAATGAATGCAAATACGGAAGCTTAGTCAGTGATGATGGATTACCGGCACAAATGAACGGTGTCCAAAATCTCTTGCTGGAATGATTCATTTGCTTCAGAGCCTCTGCGTTTGTCAACTGTATTTGTTATCCTCAGCTTCTGTCAACTGTATTTGTTATCCTCGGCTTTTTGGTCAAGCAACAGCAGTTGTAGCCCTAAGAGCAGATATATATGTTTTAATGCATTTGATTATTTATGTTTAACTTTTTCGTGTATACATATTTTTTTGGTTAGACTCAGCTGGTTTGTTGAAAAATAAAACGTTATATAAAATCATCTGTGCACATCTGTCTTTGTATCCCTGTAATTGATATTAGGCCTATGATTAATTAGTCTAGGCTATGATAGTTAAATGACCAGACACCTCCAGATACAAACAAACCTCTCTCTTCTCTCTCTCTCTCTCTCTCTCCTCTTCTCATCTCTCTCTCCTCCTCTCTCTCTCTCTCTCTCTCTCCTCTCTCTCCTCTCTCTCTCTCTCTCTCCCTCTCTCCTCTCTCTCCCTCCCTCCCTCCCTCCTTTCCTCGCTTTGTTAAATTTATTGAGTTTCGGCACAAGCGCTTGCGTGACAGGAAGTTAAAATTATATACATTTTATTAAGTTAGCACCTTGAACAAGTGGTGATCTCGACGAGTAGTGGCGGTAATGGTGTTGTTGTGTGGTGGTGCGTGTGATGGTGCTTGTGTGGTGGTGGTGCGTGTGATGGTGCTTGTGGTGGTGGTGGTGCGTGTGATGGTGCTTGTGGTGGTGGTGGTGCGTGTGATGGTGCTTGTGGTGGTGGTGGTGCGTGTGATGGTGCTTGTGGTGGTGGTGCGTGTGATGGTGCTTGTGGTGGTGGTGCAGGTAGGTGGTGGAGGCGACAACGTGGTGAGTAATGAAATGCGTGATGGAGAACAGGCGTTAACGAGGTGCTGGCTTGGTTATTGCCCATTGTCCCTGCCGAAGCAGCTTTTACATTG
>WNGS01142656.1:0-11383 GCA_020271785.1 Procambarus virginalis | reverse complement strand
ATGTTACCTATCGTTTGTTAAGGCTCGTAACCACCAACCTGAAATCAACTAGTCTAGGGTAATCATGAGGTTGTATAAGCTGGTTACCAGTATAACTCCATGACACGTACAGAGAAAGTAAAATATTTCTTAGGAAAGAAGAAATATGCATAAGTTATAAAAATATTATATTTCAACATATATACTCAATGATTCACTTATTACAAATAACAAATAAGAATGTCTCTCCCAGAACAAATACTACTAAAAGCTAGAACACAAAAGAACAGACTTAGCTCCATGTTACGTCCCCAAGCGCCAGCCAGCAACTGAACTGCGCGTGGCTACCCAACCCACAAGTCCTCTCCCCCCTCCGCTCAACAGGATGAGGGTTAGAAAACAATAACTTTTTAATAAATGAGACTAAATCAACCACCACTGGTTCTCAAATTACATGTAGAATATACATTAACATAATAGGTATTTCCCAAAATTAATAAGTACAATGCTAACTGCGTAATTACTGTATACACGTAATTTATGAATATAAATATTGTGACACCTGGAACACTAAACTGAACAGGTCCAGCAAACTCTCGTTCCCGAATCGAACAGGTCAAATACATGTGAGGAGACGCCACCGCTCCTGTACCCCTTGACATTGCCAACTCCCACGATGAATATAATACATATACACATATACAGTTAATATCACGAAAGTTTATATAAATTTATTACGTAGCCAGCTATGGGTACGTAACACTTCCACCTCCAAGAAAAAAAAATGCAATGGATTGAAGATCAATGGCATTTTTTCTGAAGTAGAATGTATGACACTTGATTTATGGTATTAATTTCACCAAACATGTACAAGCAATAAGGATATATTTCTGAACAGAATGAAACACTTCCAATATTTCTTACATGAAACTCAGAAAGTTCTACATATGTTTCACTGGAGTATGCAAATTTATCTCTCCAGGGTACTATCTCATTTATTTCACTTTGTTTCAGATCATACTTCACACACCTATCATCAACATTATCATCATTAGCATGAATAGAATTGTCAATAAAGGTAACTGTTTTCACACAGACATCACTGCAATTATTTTCTACATCTGTTTCTACTATTTCTCCTAGATCAGTCCCATATTTCCATATGATCCATTTTCTAGATGGTGGAATTTTCCAAGACAGACTCCATTTTCCATGACTCTGACTGGATGTAAAGTAGTGTTGGGACTTCTCCTGGGTATGCTCTGACAAAAGCATCTGCTCCTCATCACTCTTGATCCTCTGTGGAACACATACTCTCGCCCAATGGATACTAAAATTAGAGAAATTAGCATTAAACTTCACAATTATGTATAATATTTCCCCATTCATAGAACCTTCAGCAACACAACACACCAACTTAGCAAACCTTTGGCCTTGAAACCAAGAAATACAACCAAAGATAAGTGCAAAGACTACCTTGCACAGGCATATGCCTAGGCACCATATCTCAATCATGACTCTGAAGACAAGTTCACAATTGCTGAGGGTGAACTTGAACACAACACACACTTTCATCAACCGTCTAGTCTTCCAAAAGACTAACAAGAACATGCCGAAAACTTGACAACCCTCACCATCACTTTCCAAGTGATTTACGTCTGATGACAAACAATCAACCAAGAGGTTTAAGGGTTTTAACATCTTGAAGATGCACAGCAGATTACCTGGGAAACACCCAAGGACAATCTGTAACCCTTCACAACGATTAACACAATCTAGGATAACCTTATCCCCCAACTTGAAATACACACCTGGAGCCTCAAACACCTGCTCCCAAGTATGATTAAATCCTTCACCACCAATATGACTCTGAAAGTCAACACCAAGATGACTCTGAAGTCAACACCAATATGACTCTGAAAGTCAACACCACACTTGAGTGGAACATACACTTTGTTCACTCCTCTTGCATCAAAATAAACTGGATCTGAATATAGAGACACTGCTCTAGTATAACTCACCACTTCCTCAGAACAACCGGATGCACAACCTACTTGAGTAAACTCTCTCTGCTCAACCACAAGGCTGGACAAAGATGTCCCACAGTCCATTACTTCACAAGAGAATGGCTCCTGCAGAATAAAAGTAGATTTCAACATTCTACACACACTCTGACTCAATTTACACAATGAGAAATACTTACTCCACATGGAATAAGAATCACAACCCACAACTCTCTGCAACTTAGATCCGAATGAAACTTTACTACTCTCAATGGTTTTACCAAAATTCCTCCCATGACATCTGGAGCTGCTTGGAGTACTGTCTGTTCACAATCAATAACACTACCAAGCGGGGTCACAGCCTCACAGACAACTGAAGAGGGAGGCTCAATGGGTCTCCATCTACTCGACAGAAGCTGATCCTCTGGTTGATTTCCCACACTCTCCAGAACTGGATCTACAGTACAGACTGTCTCCTTGCTTCTCTCTGAAATCTTAGGGTCAGTTCTACTCAATGCACATAAATTAAAGGAATCTGAAGCGAGCGGGCAAGTAACAGGTAATTTGACCTCCTCCCCTATACTATCAACTTGACTAGGGTGAGGCGGGGCCTCTACAACAGACTTACTCTCGACAACTGATTCTAAACTTGGAGTGAGCGGGAATACTTCTGCCAACCCGACATCTTGTCTTAAACCATTCACTTGGCTAGAATACAACAGAGTCGTGGCTTTTAAGTTTCTCTCAACTCCTGGCACAACGTTCGTAGTGAGCGGGCAAGACACTGGTACATGGACATCCTTTCCCAATTTATTGGAATAAAGCAGAGTCATAGCATCAGGCTTACTCTCAACAACTAAATCGGCCACACAGGAATCTGGAACAACCACATCCCACTTCTCCACTGAAGGGGTACTGGTTACTGGAACAAATGCTTGAGTAACAACAGTAGAACTGACAACTGGATTTATAATAGTACTGACATCAGCACAGGTAGGATGGACAACACCATCTACTACAACAGGTTCGTTCATAGAACTAACTTCAGCACAGGCAGGATAAACATGATCTGCAACTGGCTGTTTACACAAACGGGGATCATTCTCACCCACAACATGATTTATGGCCACATCATTACCCAATATAACATCCACACCTGGGATGGGCAACTGTGTACAAACACCCACAGTGCATAAACTAGGAGCAATGGTGGATCTTAAAGTAACATCTATCAGAGGTACAGTTTGACATCCTGCAACACTCTGAAGAACAACATCATTTCCAGTATCTCTCTTTTCAACATTAGAAAGTATACTAGCAGAAATTAAGGTTTGGGAAGCACCAGTATCACGAAGAATATTCACCAGCTTCCACTTCCCATCAACACACAAAACTTCACCTGAAGACATATATGGTGAATACTGTTTCACCCAATTGGGGTTTACAGTTACATGTTTATTAGTAAATTTATTTTGCACACCTCTACAATAAATGAGACCAGTTGGTCGTAACTCAGGGTGCAAGATAAAACAGGAATTAATTCCATGGCCTTTTTTCTTACAATGGGAACAGGACCTTACAGTGGACACACCTGTAGAACCAACTGTAGGTTTAGAATTAACCTTATTATTATTTGACATTCCTGACAATGAAGTAGCAGGATTAGGTTTTGTAAGAAAAGAGCTCATGGGAGTAACTGGAGCACTAGGACTGGAGGGATTCTGATAAGGAGTTCTGTGAGCATTATGATTTACTTTACGATTAAACTTAGGTGAAGTGGCCGTAAACTGGGCCTTAGTCAACAACTCATGCTCATCAGCGAGCTTTGACAGCTCATAAATGTCTGTTACATTCTTTTGTTCTGCCATATAAGTAGATAATTTGTCTGGGAGACAAGACAATACTTCTTCCATGATAAGAAGATTCTTTAAAGCATCAAAATCTGTTACTGAAAGTGACTTTAACCATCTGTTGCAATAGTTCGTCTTTTGACGAGTAAAATCAGCTATTGTCTGATCACTTAACCTCCTTAAGTTTCTAAATTTTTGCCTGTGTGCCTCTGGATTTAATTGATAAGCATTTAAGATGCTTTTCTTTACAAATTCATAATCAAAACTATGAGCGTCAGGTAGGGATGTAAAAACCTCCTGACTACGCCCCTTAAATTGAGACTGCATAATTGCTACCCATTGATCCCTTGGCCAGTTCATACTGATGGCAATCTTATTAAAATGTGCAAAGAAAACCTCAGGATCCTCCTCATTAAACTTGGGTAATTCTATATATTTACTCATCCTTATGGGATTATTATCATTATTAATTGAAACATTACTAGAATTTCCATGCCCAGCTGCCATACGCTGTGTTTCAAGCCTATAGTTAGTGTCAGCCATCTGTTGTTGAATCTCTAATTGTTTAGTGTGTTCTTCGGCTTGTTGCTTCCGGGTTGCTTCCAGTTGCAACTCAATTAAAACTCTCTGTTTTTGTGCCTCAACTTCTAAACGTTTAGTCTCAAGCTCTAATAATGTCTGTTGCTTTTGAGCCTCAATTTTAGCATATGTTACTTGTGCATCTAACTCAAGACGCCTTAAAGCAATTTGATCACTTGACTCTTCTCTAACTTCCTCCAGACATTCTTCTCCTAATTCTTGGTTCTCAACAAAATGTGTCACTATGACTCTCAGAATTTGTGCCTTAGTCATGCTATTTCTGGCGTTTAATTCTAGCTTATTGGCCATATTTACTAACGCCGACTTTGTTAGGCTTTTAATTCCCTCAAAGTTTGGGTTAGTCAACAGCGACAACACTTGATCCTCCATCGTGATTAACACTTGGCACTTGATTCACAACAATAATAATAAACACACTGGCACTGCACTTCACTTCACTGTAAAATTTTCACCACACTGAAAATTCGCTTGGCCTCACTGCACAAACAAAAGTTATAGGATGACTTACCTCAAAATCGTGAAACGTTGTTACTTGACACACAGGAAGGCTTGCATGGCACATGGAATAGTTAATAGCAGAAAACACACAAGACACTGGTACCTAGGAAGGCAAGGTTAGATTAGCACAGTTAAGTTTAAGTGGGAAAAATATTTCCCGGCACAGGCCCCCATAACTATGTAACCAGATCGTTCATCACGGCTCATAACCCTGTACAGCATTAAAGAACTGTTTGCCTAGGGCCATAGAATTGCTGTATATATATAGTGGGTCACCAGTGTGATCACATGATTGGCACAAGCAATAATAAAGTATTTCTCCCTTAGGACTGAAGAAATATACATATAAATTTATAATATATTTTCAAGATAAATCTAAATAATATGTACTTACAGATGATCACAATATTTCACTTATTACAATAAACAATAAGACTGTCTCTCCCAGAACAAAATACTACTAACAGCTAGACAACAAAATACACAGACTTAGCCTCCATGTTACGTCCCCGAGTAGCAGCCAGCAACTAACAGCTGTGTGGCTACCCAACCCATAAGTCCTCTTCCTCCTCCGCTCAAAGGATGAGGGTTAGAAAACAATAACTTTTTAATAAATGAGACTAAATCAACCACCACTGGTTCTCAAAATACATGTAGAATAAACATTAACATAATAGGTATTTCCCAAAATTAATAAGTACAATGCTAACTGCGTAATTACTGTATACACGTAATTTATGAATATAAATATTGTGACACCTGAAACACTAAACTGAACAGGTCCAGCAAACTCTCGTTCCCGAATCGAACAGGTCAAATACACGTGAGGAGACGCCACCGCTCCTATACCCCTTGACATTGCCAACACACACGATGAATATAATACATATACACATATACAGTTAATATCATGAAAGTTTATATAAATTTATTACGTAGCCAGCTATGGGTACGTAACACCCCCTGCCCTGCCTGCCTGCCCCCTGCCAGCCTGCCCTGCCCCCTGCCTGCCCTGCCCCTGCCTGCCTGCCTGCCCCCTGCCTGCCTGCCCCCTGCCAGCCTGCCCTGCCCCCTGCCTGCCTGCCCCCTGCCTGCCTGCCCCCTGCCAGCCTGCCCTGCCCCTGCCTGCCTGCCTGCCCCCTGCCTGCCTGCCCCCTGCCAGCCTGCCCTGCCCCTGCCTGCCTGCCTGCCCCCTGCCTGCCTGCCCCCTGCCAGCCTGCCCTGCCCCTGCCTGCCTGCCCCCTGCCTGCCTGCCCCCTGCCTGCCTGCCCCCTGCCTGCCTGCCCCCTGCCTGCCCTGCCCCTGCCACCCCCACAACAAACCACTCACCAGCAGGGACGCCAGAGTGAGCCTCCACTCTGAAACAGACAACAGAACCTCGTAAAGGCTTACCTGCGCCACCGTTGCAAACACCAGGATCACCAGTTTGTTGCGCAAGTTTGAGTCTCGTCGTGGACGTGGTGGTGAGCAGACGTGTTTTGGTTCGCTCTGCTACTAGCGTCTGGTGTGGTGGACGTGTTTGTCGTCGCCGGGAGCCGGCGTGTTAACGGATGGCTGGATAACGTCGCGCTGGGGGTGGTATAAGTGCTATCATGGGCTCCTACACACCTCCACTCAAGCGGAAGGAGTCCACAGGGCTCAAGTTTAGTTGTCATGTTGATCCCGACCTTGTATCCACGACGATCTTCGATGTGTTACAGATCAAGACGGAAGAAATATTTGGTTACCAAACACTGCCAGGGAACAGAGTGGTGTTGAAATTTGAAAACAATGTAGCGTTTTCAGAGTTTCTCAAGAAGTATGATGATGAAATTATAAGTTTACCTAATGGGAAAGGATCAGTAGAAGTGATTAATTTGAGCAAAACGTTTACATACGTTTCTGTGAGGGATGCGCCATTTGAAATGTTGAATGGAACTATTATACGCATACTGCAACAATATGGGAAAGTGGACAATGTTCGCTTCAATAAGTATACTTATGGACCAGGGAAAGGGCGTTTTAATGGAACAAGAACAGTAAAGATGGAACTTCATCGCAATATTCCTTCATCAATGTCAGTAGAAGGTCATTATATTAAATTTATATACAATGGCCAACTGCAAACTTGTTTTAAGTGTGGGCGTACTGGTCACATGGCTGCTGCCTGCCAGGTGGAGGCATCAGAACGGATCAACATTTGACTTTCCGCCATTAATAGAGGACAGTGTCTCAGGAAATGAACCCACTGTTGTACATACTGCAGTGCCAGGTGAGGTAGATGAAGTAACCCACAACTCTGTAAGTGAAACGTCTGTGGGAGTGAATCCCAGTGCGAATGAGGCCGGTGAAGGTAACTTAGATCAGGATGATAAAGGTAATGCAGAAAAGGAATGTGCAGACGACACTGCTCAGGACGATTTATCTGCTATCGTTCAACCTGGTGAGGGTGAGGTAAGTCTGGACAATATACATGTGGACGCCCATGACATTGGCGCTGACGCTGCGCTGAGCTGCGATGACGACGGCGGCGCTGACCTTGGTGAGGTGACGATGGAGAAAGTAACTGGTTGTCAACTGGATGTGGAGGATGACTCCATGGAGGATAGTGATGTAGAAATGCCTGTGAAGAGGGCAACTCCACCCTCTTCAGTATGGTCTGATAGAAAGGGTAAGGGTAGTGTGAAGGCTGGTTCTGTAACCAGTCATGTAAAGAAACGTAGGAGAAAATTAACTCGGAGTATTGATCTGGTACGTATGAAGGACTTAGCCGCTAAATTAAAAGTCTCTGAAAAAATTGAGCAGGTTGTTACCGTTGAAGTTCACCGTGACCAAGGCCAGGAAGAGTCACCGACACGTAGCGAGGGCACAGTACAAACAGTGAGTGGGGATCATGGTAATGAGAACAGTGATAAGGCATGGTGGGATCTTGTGGAACATGAACAGAGTCGTGACGCGAGTGCAAATATTAAACTTAGATTTCGGAAAGGGAAAGAAGACACTAAGTTAGTGTCAAGTGAGATTACGATGATAAAGAGTAATTTTTGGTTTCTCTCAAATAACATTCGGGAAGCCTATTAATTTTAATTGTGCTACTTTGAACGTTAATGGGCTCAATTGTAGAAATAAACAGTTGCAGCTGTTATCATTGTTTAAATATCATAAATTGGATGTACTTTTAGTGCAAGAACACAATGTACAAGATGTTAAGAAACTTGATGTGTTGCTTGATTACTTTGAAGTATTAATAAATTCAACGAACTTGTTGAAGGGGGGTACAATGATATGGTTTGCTAATGCTGAGGCCCACCTTCAGGTTCTTAATAATGAACTGGATGATAAGGGTAATGTTGTATATGCAAGGATTGTTTTGGACACCATCATTCTCTGCTTAATTGGGGACAGGGTTCGGAAGCTAAATTGCAGTCTGTTGCAGAGTAGAGATGTAATTGATAATTTTCAGGTATTGTGGGAAACACCTGGTTGCGAAAAACATAAGTTCAGATGTATGTTGAGTGGTGGGACATGTGTAAAGTTGCATGCAAAAGTTTCTTCGTGAAAGTGTCCAAAAGAAAGGCTGCTGAGAAATATGGTCTGTTAACCTTATTCCAACACAGACTAAAACAACTTTATGCAAGGTCAATATGGGATTAGACAAGTATGAGGAAATTACCATTTTGAAAGACAGAATTAACAAATTGCGGGATGAAATAACTGAAGGAGTCAATGTTCGCTCCAGATTAATGATAGGATGTATGGTGAAAAAACTCCTCCTTATTTGTTAAGTAAAGTCAAGAATAACAAGGGTACAGCTCTTGTGACTAGTATTAAAGCAGGTGATGGGACGGATATGACAAATACGGATGGGATTGTATGTTATGTTCGAGGTGAATTGGAGAAATGTACAAAAAAGTGAACGTGGACCAAGGTATGCGGGAGCACTTCCTTGGAAAATGTACACGGGTTTTAAACCAAGATGACAACACGTCATTATTGGAAGATGTAGATAAGCAGGAAGTGTGGAGTGTGGTCAAGAGTTTAAAGAAAGGTAAATCACCTGGCTGTGATGGGTTCCCGGCGGAATTTTATTTCTATCTATGGGATGTCATTGGTAAAGACTTTGTACAAGTGGTGCAGTATAGCATACAGCATAGGAAGCTTAGCATGTCGCAATCTCATGGGATTATTAAGATGATACCTAAAACGGGTGATTTGCATATTCTAACGAACTGGAGGCCACTTTCCTTACTAAACCAGGATTATAAAATAGTATCGAAACTGCTGGCAAATAGACTTAAGATTGCAATGGAAAAAATTATATCAAAGGAACAGTTTTGTGGTGTGCCTGGAAGATCCATAATCAATTGTAATAATGTAATTAGGGATGTTGTGTATTATGTGTCTGAGAATAATGTTCCTTCCTCTATGATAAACCTCGACTGGTCGAAAGCCTTTGACCGTGTTGATGTTCAGTTTGTATTGGAAATATTGGATAGGGTAGGAGTTGCACAAGACTTTATTGATTGGGTCCGTATGCTTTATAAAGAGTGTCGGAGCAGCGTCTGTATCAATGGAGTCTTAAGTAAACCTTTTTTAGTTGAACGATCTGTACGTCAGGGATGTCCCCTTTCAATGATTTTGTATGTTATATTTCAAGAGCCACTGTACTTGGCAATAAAAGGCAATGACTTTATTGTTCCACCTTGTCTTCCTAATGCGATGACACTTCCTGTTGTGGTTATGCAGACGATACAACTATTTTTGTGTCGACAGAAGACTCGGTGGTGAATGTTCAGAATGAGTTAGACAACTTTGAAAGAGCAACAGGTGCTGTAATTAACAAGAACAAAACGTGTATGATGGGGCTTGGCAGTTGGTGTAATAAAGTTCACTGGAGGTTCATGGTTCAGGTAGTGGAGTCAATTAAAGCTCTTGGGATTTGCTGGTGTAAAACATATGAAACGACATTGGCTACGAATTGGCAAGTACTATGTGGTAATATAATAGTTGCAACGAACATGTTGTCAAATAGGAAATTAACCCTGTTTCAGAAGGCTGTAATAATCAATTGCAAAATTTTGTCTAAAGTGTGGTATTTGTCTCACAGCTTTCCCATAGACAAGAAAAGTGCAATGGAGATTGACAAAACTATTTTTAGATATGTATGGTATGGTAGATACCAACCAATTAAACGGACTACTCTTTGTAAAGGTAAGAAAAACGGTGGAATAGGAATACTGAATGTGTACAATAAGTCATTGGCAATCTTATGTGTTACCTTTAGAAAGGAGATAATGCAGAGGAATAGTGTAAATGCGCTAGGACATTACTATTGTAAATTACGTGTCAGCTACTTGATACATATGCCAGAGTATACTGACCTTGCCTTTATTTCACCTCACTTTTATTCTTGTGCAATTGATGTTCTCAGGCGGATTTGTAATATTGAAGGTTTTTTAATGATGAACAGTAAACAAGTGTATGATGTTATACTACCAAATATAGTTCCTAGAGTAGAGGAGGCATATCCACTCTTCAGCTGGCAAGTAATATGGGCGAACCTTCATGTTAAATTTATTGCCCCAAAACAACGTGAGCTATTGTATCGCTATATTCATGAGACCCTCCCTACTAATGATAGGTTGTTGATGTTGGGCATTAAAGACAACAATAGGTGTGACCAATGTACTGAAATTGAAAATAATATGCATATATTTTATTTCTGTAAGCAGAAAGTTGTTCTTGTAAACTGGATTCGAGACACTCTTAAAGTTTTATGTGGACCAAGTATTAGAGTGGAGTTAATGAGGTTTTTAATGTTTCATATTGACATAAAATGCAAGAAAATTAAGAATACAATAATTATGTTACTTTCTGATTACATTTTTTGTGTTTGGATAGGAAGGCAGGAAGGTTACTCAGTAGACAAAATATTGAAGTTCTTGCGAGGCAGGATCAAGTATAACATTTGGGGTTTAAGGCTCATGCTCGGTGATGATATGGAAAATTTGTTTACTGAGAATTATATAAAATATATGTAAATGTAATAATCTCCCCTGTATTTTAATGTAAATTTATTCTCCAAATTTTGTAAATCGTTTAACGGAAAATAAGTATAACATTCAGGGGTTTTTAAAGATCATATTCTGTACTATTGGAAAACTTGTTCACTACGAATTGCAATGTATAATTGTCTTGTAAACCTTTTATATAATTTAATTTATACTTGTATTTCTTAAATAAAGATAAAAAAAAAAGTATTAGGGAGAAGAGTATGAAGGAGGAAAGGTCATCACTATATGAAGTGCGTAAAATTACGCGATATACACACAGTAAAGTTGTACAAATGTAGGTTAACCCTAAGTTTGTGTAAAATCACACCAAATATCACAGACGTCATCAAAAGACTCGACCTCTGTGTACTGAAGTGATTGTTAGTCTGGCGGTTGATTTCACAATATCCTAAATAGTCAA
>WNGS01142651.1:10000-19907 GCA_020271785.1 Procambarus virginalis | reverse complement strand
CCAGTAGATGATAGGATTGGGAAACTTATGCTTGATTCCTATCTTGGCAAGAAAATCAAACACATGTGCTGTCACTCTTAATAACTTACTCAAGTTAGAATAATTGTGAGGATTAATAGCTGAGACTCGATGAGGTTCTGGGTCTTTCATGGGAGTAGTGATACTGGTCACTATGACTTGTGGTTTCTGTTTGGGCCACTGACCACTAACAAGCCATGAAGGTCCATTAAACCACATCGAAGACTTACTTAGCTGTTTAAATGTTAAACCTCTTGATAAGTAATCTGCAGGATTGTCCTTAGTGGGGACATGTCTGAATTTATATCCAGCAGATAATTCATGAATTTCCCTAACGCGATTACTAACGTAGGGAGTTTTATTATTGTTATTTCTTACCCATTGTAAGACTGCCTCATTGTCTGACCACACTACGATCTCACCAAAGTGAATATTATTGAGTGTCTTGGTCAGGCAATGAGCCAATCTTACTCCCACTAGCAATGCAGTTAACTCCATTTGAGGTAAAGATCTCTTCTTGATTGGAGCAACTCTCGCTTTAGATGTGAGTAAAATTGATTGTGCACTATTGACTAAGTAGGCTGCAGCGCCATATGCTTTGCCAGAGGCATCGCAAAAAATGTGCAAATTTGTAGGTAAGTTTTGTCCTGAAGCATTACGAGGAAATTTCAAAACACCTAATTGATTGAAATCCGCTGCGAGTATTTGCCATTTCTCTTGCAACTCAATTGGCAACGGATCATCCCATCCCATATGTTTCTGCCAGCATTCCTGCATTAGGAGTTTGCCCCTTATTAATATAGGACTAAGTAAGCCTAAGGGTCAAATGGTTGACTGACATATGAGAGTAATTTTCTCATGGTAAGGGATGAATTATTGGTTTGTACTGACTTGATATTCATCTCGTCAGTACCAGTGTTCCATTCCACACCCAGAACTTTTAATTGATTAGGCACCTGATAACCTGGAAATTCTTTCTCGATTATCTGGTTTAATGATTTATTGTTTGAGGCCCATGATTGTAGTGGCATATTGGCTCCTATTAACTCACGGTTAGCCTCATGGTAAATTTCTACCAATTTAGATTTATCATTAGTTGTTCCCTGGAAATTATCGACATACAAGTTGTCACTGATCTCTGCCTTATAAGGGCTATTTGACTTCTTCAAATGTGTATCTAATGTGGCTTGCAGTAGAAACGGCGAGGAAGTCGCTCCGAAAAGCACCGAGGCAAACCGATAGGTTATGACCTCACTGTCAGGAGCCTGGGGATCTTTAATCCAGAGAAATTTGGTGTAATTACGATCCTCCTCTTGCAATCCTACTCTAAGGAAAGCTTTACTGATATCAGCAGTATAAGCAAAAATACCAGTACGGAATCGTAACAGTACATCATGTAGCCTTTGTGTTAGGCTAGGTCCCGTTTGGAGACATTCATTCAAAGACACGCTGCTTGCCTTCACTTTGGCACTACAGTTGAAAACAATACGTATTGGTGTTGTCAATGAATCTTTCAACACAGCGTGATGGGGTAAATAGTGACCTGTTTTCCGGTCATCATTATCAACAACTTCAATAAATTTACTGTTGAGTTGTTGCTGAATTAATTGATGGTACATATTTAATTTATCTGGCTGTTTTTTCAGCCGCATTAATTGTGACTGTAATTGAGAGGCTGCCATGAAATAATTAACTGGAAGTTGTGGATGATTCAACTTCCATGGCAATCTCACCCAGTATTGTTTGTCTTTATAGACAACTGTATCCAGATATTGCTGGTAAGTCCACATATCATCAGGACTTGGTTGTTCAGGGACAATACCTAAAGTGTCTAGATCCCACAAACGATGTACAGGTGGATCAGACTCAATATCTTCAGATATTTCTCTGAACTGTAGGGGTGACTGTTCCAAGCCTAGTCACGCCACTATTGCATTGTTATCTTGTTTGTTGGTTGACGCTGCCCTTTGTTGGAAAAGCACCGGTCCAGTAAGCAACTTGCCTCCAGCAGATGACAACAAATTCATTCCGTGTTGTCTGGTGCATCCAGTTATAAATTTATAATAATGGTCAGCGCCTATAAGTATACCAACATCTGTGAGGCAGTCAGAATTTATTTTGTAATCTGCTAGCCTCATGCGGTTTCGTTTAAGATATCTCGCAGTGCGAGCTAGTCCTGTGACCTGCAGGTCTGAAGGCAGTTTATCAACTACTACCGCTTGTATTGGACTAGTAGAAGATCCAAGTCTCACTAATACCTTGACTACTTGGTATTCACGAGGTCCACTATTAGTCAAGAACCCAGAAATGTTCAGTCTCACACTTTTGGCAGGTTTTAATTTTAACTGCTCCACTAATTGTTGCGTGATAAAGGTTTTCTGTGATCCCTGATCAAAGAGACCTCTAGTGTTGACTCTAGATTTCTTGTCTATTAGCTTAAGTTGAGCTGTAGGCAGAGTGGTATTATTGCCTGCCTCAGTAGCAAGTACACTTATTTCCTGATGTACTTTGCAATATTGTACCGTGGTAGAATTCATAGAATTCTTCCCAGGTGTCACAGATTGGGTAGAAATTGTTCTACATAAGGCATAATGATGTACACCTTTGTGGCATCTACTGCATAACCGTAGCTGCACAACACATTTACTGGGTTCATGAGAACCCATGCACTTGGTGCATCTGTGTAATTCTTGAAGTTTTTTAATCCTGGTGTTAAAGTTAGGATAAACCGTACATTTGTAGGTGAGATGTTCTTGATCGCAGAACAAGCACCTTCTCTCTCTGACTGAATTTGTCCTTTTAGTAGACACATCAGTTGCAGTGTCAGAGGGAGATACAGTATAAGTACCTACACTACTACTCCCCTTTCCAGTGGATGGAGTAGTCTTAGGCTTAGATTTATTGGATTTATTCAAAGTCAATTTAGGTTTGACTGAGATGTCAATGTTAGGTAATTTAGACTCAGGTTTAATCTTATCATGAGTCTTCAACCTGTTAACTGTTATTCTCAGCCCCTCGAATATTTGCTCGAGAGTGAGAAACTCAGTTTTATAATGTGAACATATTTCTGCTAGGATAATTTGAGGTAATTTCCTCTGCAAAAGTAACTTGATTGACCATTCTGAAGCTGGTACATCAACTTTAGTACCTAAGGCCTTCACTAGAGACTCTGCTTCTAGCCTGAAGCTTTGAAGTGAGTCTGGTCTGTTACTTGGTGCATTCAGATCTAGCAATTGGTAATAAAGGTTAGCTATACTTAACTCCTGATTGCAATAATTCAACTTCAGCAGTTTGATAGCTTCCACATAATTACTCTCAGTGAGAGCTAAGTTATTTATAACCTTTTTAGCTTCCCCTTTGAGAAGACTAATCAGGTATGAAAATTTAGAAATTGGGTCAAGATAAGACCTGTTATGGATATGAACTTCAAATGAAGTCCAAAATGTGTCCCAATTTTCTTCATCCAGCCCTGCAAATGTAGGTAAGTCTAAAGTAGGTAGACGAACCTCAGGTAATTGATTACTGGATTGAGACATAGTAGAATTTGTATTGGGTTGATGGTTTACTATACTGGATAGTACATCAAATTTATCTTGAGTCTCATCTTCGTGTTGTGAAATATTTGCTACAATTTGATCTAATTCCTCTAGATCAGTTTCAGTAGCATTCAGTGAGTTAAGATAAGACTGACTTGCTGATTTAACTTGATCAAACTTAAGATTAGCTACTCTCACTGATGATTCTAGTAGATAGTAATCAATGGGAGTTGCCTTGGACAAATCATCAGACTTATTGATTAGTCTAGTTAAATGGCCTTTGAGGCCAATATAGGTTCTCCTTAATTGCTCAGGAGTAGCCATGTTAGCTTTAAGTCCAAATTTCATAGGACTTGATTGAATATTACTAATGAAGCTGGGAAATTTGTTCATTAGTTGATAATTAATATTGAGTATAGCCTGAGTTCTGGCTAAATTAAACTCTACCTCACTTTGAGGTTAAATGTCCCTACCTAACAAGTATATAGCTAAAGATTTTGAGTGGTGTCTGCATGTCACCATTAACTTTCGTCCGGCTAGCCCATCATTATCACCATTAGATGTAATGGTGATCATACAGCAACACTCAAAACCACACACAAAAATAATGAATACACAAATAATTGATATGGGTACACTCTAATCAGAGTTACTGTAATGTTGAATCCCACCCTTGCTAGGGTCAGCACAAAAATGTATAATGTATGTACTACTCATTAGTACAGGACTAATTGTAAGAATTTCTTGGGTTGTATCCAGTTCTAAGAGACCAAAATGTTGTTTTGGTTTCTGAGAACAGATACAGTTTAATGGTAATTGGTATGTAACCAGTTCGATAAGACCAAAATGTTGTTCTGGTCTGAGAACTGAATGGTTAATTGAATGATATTTATCCGGTTCGAAAAGGACCAAAATGTTGTTTTGGTGCTTGAGAACCGATATAGTGAAATATTAATTGGGTTCGAAGAGACCAAAATGTTGTTTTGGTGCTCGAGAACCGATATAGTTAAATATTAATTGGTATCCGGTTCGAAGAGACCAAAATGTTGGGTATCTGGGGCTTGAACTCAGAAAATAAATTGTTTAATTGTTATATTAAAATAAATCGAAGGACCACCCGCTTTTGAGAAAAGAGGGAAAACAAATAAAATTGATCATTAGAATGACACCAGAGAACCAGTGTCTATGGAAAAACATTCAATGGATATTCACTTGAAAATAATGAAGACTGTAATTATTAATTAAAGTCAAAGCCTCAAATATCAACATTGGGGGGTTATTTCTAGAAATTCATATATATCTAGGAACCAGTGTGGTTCGTCACTAGTTCATTATGCATGGAATTATGGTAAATCTAACTACAACATATGTAAATATATGGTAATCAAATTATTCATTTAAGATCATATTATAGAAGCAATAATTAAATTGAATAAATTTATAAGAAAAAATGGGTCTTAGCTGTAAGACGATTTCTAACGCCAGTTCATCACTCGTCCTCGTGATCACAGAATCCCCATAGATAAATGACTCGAGGTAAATAACACGATGGATGACAATCTTGCTGGCGTCTCAAATACACGCTGTAATACAAGAAATATAAAGTAGCAATTGACTAGGCTACAAAATTGTGCTCATATATTCATGAAGCTGAACTGAGTAATAAATATTACTAACGTTTGATTGTATTTAATCTCTCTTCCTAACGACAAACTACTCACTAAGGCTCTAAATACTAGATGCATCTACAAGAAAGAAACCTGTGAGCGTAACCGAGTACTAAGGTTTGCCGAGAGGAGCGTCTGCTGGACTCAGTGTTCACTGCTGTGCACACTTATTCACGGTCCGGATGGTAATTGTAGACGCTGGGTTCACTATTGAGGCACTAGAGAACACTGGCAAGTAAATTCCACTTATTAATTGAGTGTCGACGTAATTCTTATCGACAAGAATTCTCAATTAATGCCACGTGTTCCACCACGCTGTCTCGCGTGCGTGCCTTGTTGATGTCGTAATGGCGTAATGGCGTCTCCCTCTCCCCGCTCTCGCATTCACCACGGAAATTATTAAACACAAACTATTCTTTCCCGCGTAATTATGGATGAAAATGCGATAATATGAACTGGGTTGAAATTATAGGGAATTAATAATTATAATATTCTCGATAAATAATCTCTAGCGAGAAATGGAGATAATATTTATACTTCTCCAGAGCATTCAAACGTAACAGAATAAAAACTGTTACTGAATAATTTCAATTAATAACTCTTGATTTACATTATCAGGAGTAATATTATCAGCAATATGCTCAGATTAATTTATATTAACACTATGGTTAGTGGTGTTAAGAGCTACTGCAAATGTAAGTTAATATTAATTTATCATAAGATAATAATGGATGATAAGTGTTGGAAATTTCCAACACCGTCAGTCGACTCATGTGTTGTTTCCAGCTATCGGCGTACACCACAATATCGTCTATATACACGGCGTAACCGTCCATCCCTCTTAGCACTTCGTTCATCATCCTTTGAAAACAACTTCCACTGTTCTTCATACCAAACGGAAGTACCTTATACTGGTACAATCCGTCTGGAGTAGCAAACGCTGAGATCTTTCTCGCACTCGGAGACAAAGAGATTTGATAGTATCCTTTCAGCAGATCGACCTTGGTAACAAACCTCGCGTTTCCCACTTGGTCGACGCAATCACTTACTCGGGGCATCGGGTGAGAATCCGATACAGTTATGGAATTCACTTTGCGATAGTCGGTGCAAAAACGATAGGATCCATCACTCTTCTTGACCAGCACACAGGGCGAGCTCCACTCACCATTGCTGGGCTCAGCGAGATCATTCGCTAGCAAATATTCCACCTCCTGTCGCATGATATTCCTCTTTTCAGGACTCACCCGATAAGCGCTCTGCTTGATTGGCTTTCCTTCGCGCACGTCCACTTCGTGCACCACACTCTTGTGCCGTCGGGGCACATCCGTGAAGAGCGACTTGTTCCCTCGTATCAGCGTCACTAGATCTCTCCTTTTCCCTTTATCCAGATGACGCAGCCTCTCTTCTAGATGTACCAAACTCTCTGTGTTTGACAGGCGTGTACCATCGGCACGGGCCCACTTTCTTTCCTCTGCTGGCAACACTTGGCTCATCTCCATACACAGAGCCAATTTCCCTTCCTGGGACGGTGTTGCTCCCTTCACTCCCGAACTCTCTTGCTCCTCTGGGAAGTATGGCTTCAAACGATTGATATGACATACCTGTGTCTTGTTAGGGCGATTCGGCTTACTGATCTCATAACTTACAGGACCCACACGGCGAACAACCGAGTATGGACCACCAAAGCGTGATTCCGTCACTCTACCTCTCCCAGGTAGCAACATCATCACTCTGGCTCCTGCCTCGAACTCCCTCGGGACAGCCTTCTTGTCGTACCAGATCGACATCTTCTCTTGAGCTGTCTTCAGGTGATCAGCAGCCAGCTCCTTCGCCGTTTTCAACCGTTCGTGGAATCTCCGCACATACTCTTCCACTGTCACTAATGTTTTCCCCGCCGTCAACTGCTCCTTCAGCATCGATAACGGGCTCCTTACCTCGTGTCCAAACACTAGCTGGAATGGAGAGAATCCCAGAGACTCAACAATAGCATCTCGGATCGCAAACAGGGCTGGACAGACAGCCTCATCCCATTCCGCTCCCTGTTCTGCACAATACACCCTTAAGATGGTCTTCAGAGTGGAATGGAACCTCTCAATCGCTCCCTGCGATTGAGGTCTATAAGGAGACGATCGTAGTTGGGCTATTCCCCAGCTCGCCATAGCTTGCCTAAACCACTTCGACTGGAAAACGCTTCCACAGTCGGACTGGATCTTCTTGGGCACACCTACCCAAGCAAAGAACCGCTGAAGGTGTCCCATGACGCATCTCGATGTCACCTTCCGCACTGGGATCGCCTCTGGAAATCTCGTCGAAGCACACATGATAGTCAATAAGTAATTATTCCCTTTTCTGGTCTTAGGTAGTGGTCCCACGACGTCGATTATTAGGCGTTCAAACGCCTGGCCGAACGCCGGAACTGGAACCAAAGGTGCTTTCGGGATGGCAGGGACGTTCTTCCCCGCTCTCTGGCACGGGAAACACGTCTTGCAAATTCTTCTTACATCCGCGTCCATGCCCGGCCAATAAAAATGTTCCCGAAGCCTGCTTAAAGTCTTGGTCACTCCCAAGTGACCCGCGGGATCCACTGAGTGTGCAAGCTTCAGTACCGCGTTTCTGTACCGCGCCGGCATCACCACCTGACGCCTCACTCTCAGCACATCATCACCCGCTTCTTCCCTAACCGGTCTCCACTGCCTCATTAACACTCCCTTCTCCACGAAGAAGTGAGTTGGTGACTCGGGTCCGGCGAGACCTCCTTCAGCCTCCCGTACCAACTCAGGAAACTCTTCCCTTTGCAGCTCACCTAGACGGGTGCGGTCAATGCCTAGAGGACTGGTGAGAGTAACTTGGACACTCCTATCCGACCCTTCCTCACCTGTCGCTTGTCCTCTGGCCCCCTCTCGGAACAAATGATCGAGCCCCAGGTCACCCGGCATGTTCTCTTCGGCGTGACTGGATCCGCTCACATCATCTTCCCTCACGTCTCGTCCCGACGTCACCGCGCATACCGGAAATGCCACTCTCGCAATTTCCGTTTCGCCACTGCTGGCGCCCGTCCTGCTGCTCCGTGGATAGGGTTCTATACACTCCTCACCTTTAATCAAATTCGGGAGAACACATCCCCCACAGGAGTCATTCCCTAGGATCACCTGAGCTTCCATCCTGGGCAGTAGAGCACAGACCCCTACTACGAGAGTCTGACAACCATAGTCTGAATTAAGAGTCACCTTATGAAAGGGCATCCTCACTTGTCCCCCCAACGTCCTTATCAGGGCTTCCCCTGTACTGGAACGTCTGTAGTCCTCGGGGAAGAGGGATTCACTAACAAGGGTGAAATCGGATCCAGTGTCCCTCAGCATCCTTGCTGGCACAGGATCAGCTCCTCTTATCTTCACCGTCCCCTCACACACAAAGGGGTGAATCCTCTTCTCCCTTATCACTGGCATATCACCTGAATTATCGTTGGCTTCTTCGCTTCCTATCCTCGCGAAAGCCACGTTTCCACCGTGCCTGGGGCGACCGCACTCCCTTGCGAAGTGTCCTCGTCCCCCACAGTTGTAACACCGACCACCTCTCCTGGGCGACCCTCTACTAGTCACCCTGGTAGCACCAGCGGTAGAGGTTCCCTGGGTCCTCCTAGGACTCCCCGTCGTCGGTTCCCGGGCAGCAGCACTCGCTCCCGAGCTAGGTCCACCGCTCGCAGCTTGGGGCTTCCTTCCCGCGTCCCTTGAGCTCTTGAACCGGGTTACCTCATCGGGCACACTACTCTTGGGAGAGCCCCCACTCGTCCTCGCTCCTCCTGAACTCCTAAAGTTCCCTCCCGCCCTGGGGTAAGGTGAGGGTCTGGGCGGCCCCTCCATCCTGAGATGTAGTGCCTTTTTCAGCATGTCAACCAGTCAACCAGCCCTGGACCAGAGCAGCCCAATCATCTTCTGGCCACTCCTTCAGAGTTGCTATCCATTCAAAGTGTTCGAAGAACGCCTCGGCTTCTTGAGGTTCGAACGTAGGTAAGTCACGCTCCTTTACCTTGAAGTCATCCCGCCGTGCAGGTAGTGTGGGCAGACCACACTCAACGCGACGCAATTCTACTTCTTTCCTTCCTTTTATCTCCTCCAGTCGCAGTTGTCTCTCTCCTTCTTCTCGCCGCAGCCGTGCTTCTTGCTCACGCTCCTCTCGCTGCAGCCGTGCTTCTCGCTCCTCTCGCTGCATTTGCGCTTCTCTTTCCTCTCGCTGCATTTGCGCTTCCCTTTCCTCTCGCTGCATTTGCGCTTCCAGTTGCATCTTCATTATTTCCAGTTGCAGGCTCCTCTTACTACAGCTGGACCTTCCACTGCTCTCATGTTCACTGTGAATTCCTTCCACACTGGTAGGCGCTTGGGGTGGGTCCAGTCGGGACGGTTCACCTTGGGACGGCTCTTCTCGGGACGGCTCTCTTCGAGATGGCTCCTCTCCCGTCGCCTCCTCTCGAGCTGTGAGTTGTGCCATGATCTCTATCCTTCGCTCCGCGACCTTAGTCGTCCTCAACCTGATCCCAAAGTGGTTTGCCACTTGTTGGAGTTGGGCCTTGGTACACTCTTCCAAAATGCTTTCGTCCCTTGTGTCAACAAATTTCTTTACTTTATCCTCCTCCATCTCTATATCGTCGAACATACACGACAGCACAGACAAGTTAGTAGGTACTAATTT
>WNGS01142651.1:0-5000 GCA_020271785.1 Procambarus virginalis | reverse complement strand
GTGAGCAGGTGAGTGGCTGCCTTGACAAACGTTTCCTACTGCTGCACGTATCTTTAATGTAGAATTATATATGGCGAATGAAGGGAAGAGCAGGCTCAATCTCTCTTGAAAGAGATTGCCGTCACAACTCTCCCCCGAAGCCTGTGGTTCCGGAAGAAGTCACGTTCTCAGGAGGTAGAGTGGTAGGTGGAGCTGCCTCTACCTCATGAACTCTGGAGAGGGCGTCGGCGATGATGTTATCAGGCCCTTTGATGTAACAGATCTTCAGATTGAAGTCTTGTAGATATAAAGCCCATCGCAGCAGACGTTGGTTATTGAATTGGGCTTGATGTAAGAAGCGTAGAGGATTGTGGTCCGAGTAGATGGTGGTGGACCGAGCACCTTGCAGGTATGGTGCAAAGTGCTGCAAGTTCAGGACGATGGAGAGGAGTTCCTTCTCTATAGTGCTGTAGTTTTTCTGGTGAGGCTTCAACTTGTAGCTGTAGTAGCTGACAGGTAGAACCTCCTCGCCTCGTTGCTGCATTAGGACACTCCCGATGCCGGTACCACTGGCGTCGACATAGAGGATGAAGGGCTTCATGATATCTGGCAAGGCGAGAATAGGATTAGAACAGAGCAGGAATTTGAGTTGTTCGAAAGCAACGGTTTGCTGCATGGTCCAATTATACCGTTGCTTGGGACTGGTTAAGGTGATTAAGGGTGTTGCTACCGTACTAAAGTTCCTCACAAACCTACGGTAATAAGAGGCAAGACCAAGGAAGCGCAGGAGCTGCTTCCTGGTAGTAGGCTGTGGATACTGTTTGATGGCTTGAGTGTGGACATTTAACAGAGCCAGGCTGCCACTCCCTATTACGTGACCCAGATAACGCACTTTACCTTTGGCAAAGGTGGACTTGCCCAGGTTGATGGTGAGGCCGGCTGTCAGGAGCTTGGCGAACAATCGTTGCAGCTGGAGCAGATGTTCGCTCCAGGTGTTAGATGCTACAACGATATCATCCAAATAGGCGTAGGTGTTTTCCAGTTTTGGATGACGCAGTTGACAGCTCTCTGAAAGGTGGCCGAGGCATTGCATAGTCCAAAGGGAAGGCGTTCATATCTGAAAAGTCCGAATGGGGTGATAAAAGCAGATATGTCTTTAGCTCGCTCCGTTAAGCACACCTGATAATAGCCCTTGAGCAAGTCCACCTGGGACAGGTAGCGGGCATTACCAATGGCGTCAAGGATGTCATCAATCCTAGGTAATGGGTACACATCTTTGATTGTCACACTATTTAACTTTCGGTAATCGGTACACAACCGGACCTTACCCTGGGGTTTTGGTACCAAGATACATGGTGAGGCCCAGGGGGACTCACAAGGGGTAGCCGGTCCATGGTCTAGGAGGTACTGTACCTCAGCACGCATGATTTCCTTCTTGCTAGGGCTGATTCGGTAGAATGGTTGGCGAATCGGCTGGGTGTCAGGTAGCAGTTGGGTGTCGTGCCGAGTCACAGTACACTCTTGTGGATCATCTCGAAACAACTCCTGATGTTCTCTGATGATTTTGATGAGTGAAGCACTATTATCGTCCTGAAAGTAATTATGGATATCAGTAAGGATTTCCGAGTTGGAAAGCGCTGCCTCAGTGTCAGGCTTTCGGGAGGAGAAGCAGGGAAGGTCTCACTGTGGTGGTATGGAGCTGTAAAGGTGGAGTAGCAAGTTAGCACAGTGGGAGGACTACCATGATATAGCTTCAGTAGGTTGACGTGGCACAACTGGGTCTTCCGCCGCCTATCGGGGGTCTCGAGAACGTAGTTGTGATTATTTCTGCACTCCTTGACACGGTAGGGTCCTGAAAACCTGTTTTGTAAAGGAGAACCTGGGATAGGGAAATAAGCCAGCACGAAGTCTCCCTGTTTAAATTTCCTTACTTGGCTGTGCTGGTCGTAATGAGTCTTCATGCTCTCTTGGGCTTTCAGTAGGTTGTTTCTGGCAAAGGAATGCACCCTCTCGAGAATGTGTTGGAGATTTTGAAGAAACTGGGGCACATTCTGATGCTCACTGAAGGTGGCATCACGTAGAGAGTCCTTGAAAGCCTTGAGAGGAGTACAGCACTTACGTCCGTAGAGCATCTCATAAGGAGATACTCCTAGCGACTCATTGGGAAGACTTCTGAAAATACACATGATGAGATCAAGTTGCTTATCCCAATCCTTAGAGGTCTCATTGCAAAACTTTTTTAGGAGTGCTTTGAAGGTCTGATGACTACGCTCAAGAGAACCCTGTGAAGCAGGATGATAGGGGCTGGACAGTACCTGTTTGATGTTGAACTCCTCCAGTGTCCGTTTGAAGAGATCACTGGTGAAGTTGGTGCCACAGTCACTCTGAATCTCCCTTGGAAATCCATACTGGGTGAAGATCTTCAGCAAATTTTTCACCACTGTAGCAGCCGTAATGTTCTTTACTGGAACTGCTATGGGAATCTGGTGGTAGGACACAGGATGGTTAAGATATAGGCGTTGCCGGAACTGGTCCGAGGTAAAGGACCAACACAGTCAATAATAAGTCTGTGGAAAGGTTCCGCAGGCACCTGGATGGGTGTCAGTGGTGCTCTGGGGATAGAAACGTTCGGTTTACCTGCTTTCTGACATACATGACAATTTTTGGTGTGTTGTTTGACATCATTAACCATACCTGGCCAGTAGTAGTCTTGTCGAATCCCAAGGTAAGTCTTGTTAAAACCGTAGTGTGACAGAGCTCCGTGGGCCAGGCGTAGAATAGTGGGCCGCAGGCTGGTAGGAATCACTAGTTGTTCAATGTTGGCCCAATCGTCCTCCTCCTTCAGTTTACTGGGTCTGTATCTGCGGTAGAGCAACTCGTTCTCTAGGAAGAACCCAGGAATACTGTCGGATTGAGTCTCAGCCTGAAAGAATAATGGTGTCAAGGTAAGATCTTCTCTCTGTAACTTACGGAACTCCAAAGCGGTCAGATTTGGGGGTAGTTTCAGAGGGTCTTGAGGGACAGCGGTAGCAGTAGAGTCAGCTGGTTGAGGTCGTGCAGCTTGAGCATGGGTGGTCACCAAAACAGGAGGAGAAACTTCATCACTCTCTTGAACCTTTGCTGGAACATGCTCAAAAATCGGATTATCCATAACATAGGTACACACCTGGGGTTTGTCCTTGACGATCAGGTTGGTCGGTTGCAGGTCTTCTGCCAAGTCGTTGCCCAGGAGAAGTTGCACTCCAGGCATGGGAAAAGGCTTTTCCCTGACGGCGACTTGGACTTCACCGGTCACGAAGGGACAATCCAGGTGGACTCTGGCGAGAGGATAAGGAGTAGTAGCAGTGAGGTCAGTGATGAAGACAGTCTCTCCTGTGTAGGCGACGTTGGGCACAGCCGATTTCAAGACTATTGATTGAAGAGCCGCTGTGTCCCTCAAGATCTTAAGTCCAAAACGTCCCTCAGAATCTGAACCGTTGGTAGTGATAGTTCCAGGATACAGATGCTTACTGAAGAGAGAAAGATCATTAACATGAATACCAACATTCATTACAGGCTTACCGGACTTAGGAGGAGTCTGTTTGGGTTTGGTGGATTCAGTGTTACCTTTATATGGAGACTTACCACATTTTTCTATAGTATGTCCATAGAGTCTACAATACTTACAGTACAGTTGCGAGGTACTTTGATCTGGGCTCACTTTCTCGTAACTGTACCAAGACTTCTTACTGGTAGGTGGTTCTGGTGTCAGCCGACTTCGCACATTTCACTAGGTCGGTCTCTTCCTTATCTGCTAAATATAGACGGACAGGAGGAGGTACACGCCTCAAGAATTCTTCAACTAGCATAAGGTTGACGAGTTCTGGAAAAGTAGACATATGCTGCCTCCAGCCATTTCATAAAATATCTCAGGTTGGTGTTGGCAAATTCTAAAAAGGTGGTGGTACTTGCCTTCATGTAATCACGGAATTTACGTCGGTAGCTTTCGGTGGAGAGAAGGTAGGCGTCCAACACTGCTTGCTTCAGGGTCTGGTAGTCATTCTCAGACGCCAAAGTACTGAGTGTGACTGCTGCTCTACCTGTAAGATGTTCTCGGAGAAGGGTAGCCCATTGGTCGACAGGCCAGCTGAGCTGATTAGCAAGGGTCTCAAAGGTTGTAAAAAAAAACATCTATCTCTGACTCTACGAACGGTGGCATTAACTTACTTGCATGGGAGACATTGAAACTTGGAGGAAGACTACCTGCAGCTTGTTGGCGTTGAGCTTGGTGTGTAGCTTCCAACGCGAGTTCTTCTCGCCGACATGCTAGAGCCATATCTGCTTGCTGTTTGTCATGCTCCCGTTGCATCTCCAGCTGACGTTGTTTTACTTCCAGTTGTACTCGTTCACGCTCTCTGAGTATGACCAACTCACGTTCTTGCTGTCCTTGGAGGAGGAGGGCCTCTCTGTCACTTTCTTCTTTCCTCAGGGCGGCCTCTCGCTCCTTGAGGCGGATTTCTCTTTCTTGCTCTTCCTTCTTGATGCGGATCTCTCGATCTTGTTGTTCCTTAAGCAATTGGGTTTGGTGGATTCAGTGTTACCTTTATATGGAGACTTACCACATTTTTCTATAGTATGTCCATAGAGTCTACAATACTTACAGTACAGTTGCGAGGTACCTTGATCTGGGCTCACTTTCTCGTAACTGTACCAAGACTTCTTACTGGTAGGTGGTTCTGGTGTCAGCCGACTTCGCACATTTCACTAGGTCGGTCTCTTCCTTATCTGCTAAATATAGACGGACAGGAGGAGGTACACGCCTCAAGAATTCTTCAACTAGCATAAGGTTGACGAGTTCTGGAAAAGTAGACATATGCTGCCTCCAGCCATTTCATAAAATATCTCAGTTGGTGTTGGCAAATTCTAAAAAGGTGGTGGTACTTGCCTTCATGTAATCACGGAATTTACGTCGGTAGCTTTCGGTGGAGAGAAGGTAGGCGTCCAACACTGCTTGCTTCAGGGTCTGGTAGTCATTCTCAGAC
>WNGS01142647.1:0-11670 GCA_020271785.1 Procambarus virginalis | reverse complement strand
CCAATATATAGATATATATATATATATATTATATATTATATATATAATATATAATATATTATATATATCTATATATTAATATACCTGGTTGATACCTGTGTTGATGGGGTTCTGGGAGTCTCTTCTAACCCCAAGCCGACTTGAGGCCCAGAACTTGGACTTGTGAGAGGTTGGTTCACCAGGATGTTGTTGTGGGCGTCCCGCAGGCCACATAGTGAGTACATTTGCAGAGCTCTGAGAACGATCCCAATAATTTTAGGTGCTTTATTGCGTATATGCGTTCCGTATATATATATATCTTATATATATGATATATATCTATATATATAGATTATATATATATATATTATCTTTATATATATAATATATAAATATATATACACTCTTTAGACAACACCACCAGTGGACTCGAACCCAGAAATCACAAACTTCTTCCAATAGTGCCATAACTTTAAATGGTTGCTTAACCCACTACACCAAGTCAGACCCTTAAATAAAAGAGATAGAGACTTCGAAGTATTTACCTCAAATATCTCCACCTCCAAGGGCGCCAGATTAGTGAGGGGTCACTCAAGCATTTTTCATCAAGCCACTGTCAATGTGGGAGAACTCGTGTCTATGCTATAAGCACATACTTGCATGAACACAAGAGAAGATTAACAATCTTTAGACAACACCCACCAGTGGGACTCGAACCCAGAAAGCACAACTATCTTCCAATAGCTGCCATAACTAGTATGCCTTAACCCACTACACCAAGTCAGACCCTTAAAGAGATAGAGACTTCGAAGCATTTACCTCAAATATCTCCACCTCCCAAGGGCGCCAGATTAGTGAGGGGTCACTCAAGCATTTTTCATCAAGCCACTGTCAATGTGGGAGAACTCGTGTCTATGCTATAAGCACATACTTGCATGAACCAAAGAGAAGATTAACAATCTTTAGACAACACCCACCAGTGGGACTCGAACCCAGAAAGCACAACTATCTTCCAATAGCTGCCATAACTAGTATGCCTTAACCCACTACACCAAGTCAGACCCTTAAAAGAGATAGAGACTTCGAAGCATTTACCTCAAATATCTCCACCTCCCAAGGGCGCCAGATTAGTGAGGGGTCACTCAAGCATTTTTCATCAAGCCACTGTCAATGTGGGAGAACTCGTGTCTATGCTATTAGCACATACTTGCATGAACCACAAGAGAAGATTAACAATCTTTAGACAACACCCACCAGTGGGACTCGAACCCAGAAAGCACAACTATCTTCCAATAGCTGCCATAACTAGTATGCCTTACCCACTACACCAAGTCAGACCCTTAAAGAGATAGAGACTTCGAAGCATTTACCTCAATATCTCCACCTCCCAAGGGCGCCAGATTAGTGAAAACTTAGATTACCTCAAAGAACGAAGCATTTGAGGTAAAGCTTCGAAGTCTCTATCTCTTTTAAGGGTCTGACTTGGTGTAGTGGGTTAAGGCATACTATTGCAGCTATTGGAAGATAGTTGTGCTTTCTGGGTTCGAGTCCCACTGGTGGGTGTTGTCTAAGATTGTTAATCTTCTCTTGTGGTTCATGCAAGTATGTGCTTATAGCATAGACACGAGTTCTCCCACATTGACAGTGGCTTGATGAAAAATGCTTGAGTGACCCCTCACTAATCTGGCGCCCTTGGGAGGTGGAGATATTTGAGGTAAATGCTTCGAAGTCTCTATCTCTTTTAAGGGTCTGACTTGGTGTAGTGGGTTAAGGCATACTAGTTATGGCAGCTATTGGAAGATAGTTGTGCTTTCTGGGTTCGAGTCCCACTGGTGGGTGTTGTCTAAAGATTGTTAATCTTCTCTTGTGGTTCATGCAAGTATGTGCTTATAGCATAGACACGAGTTCTCCCACATTGACAGTGGCTTGATGAAAAATGCTTGAGTGACCCCTCACTAATCTGGCGCCCTTGGGAGGTGGAGATATTTGAGGTAAATGCTTCGAAGTCTCTATCTCTTTTAAGGGTCTGACTTGGTGTAGTGGGTTAAGGCATACTAGTTATGGCAGCTATTGGAAGATAGTTGTGCTTTCTGGGTTCGAGTCCCACTGGTGGGTGTTGTCTAAAGATTGTTAATCTTCTCTTGTGGTTCATGCAAGTATGTGCTTATAGCATAGACACGAGTTCTCCCACATTGACAGTGGCTTGATGAAAAATGCTTGAGTGACCCCTCACTAATCTGGCGCCCTTGGGAGGTGGAGATATTTGAGGTAAATACTTCGAAGTCTCTATCTCTTTTAAGGGTCTGACTTGGTGTAGTGGGTAAGGCATACTAGTTATGGCAGCTATTGGAAGATAGTTGTGCTTTCTGGTTCGAGTCCCACTGGTGGGTGTTGTCTAAAGATTGTTAATCTTCTCTTGTGTTTCATGCAAGTATTGCTATATATAGAATATATATATATATATAATATATATATATATCTATATATAGAAAGTACCTATATAATATATAATATATATATATATTATATTATATATATATATTATATATAATATATATATATATTATATATTATATATATGTCGTACCTAGTAGCCAGAACTCACTTTTTGTCTACTATGCAAGGCCCGATTTGCCTAGTAAGCCAAGTTTTCCTGAAATAATATATTTTCTCTAATTTTTTTCTTATGAAAAGATAAAGCTACCCATTTCATTATGTATGAGGTAAATTTTTTTTCATTGGAGTTAAAATTAACGTAGATATATGACCGAACCTAACCAACGTACCTAACCTAACCTAACCTATCTTTATAGGTTAGGTTAGGTTAGGTAGCCGAAAAAGTTAGGTTAGGTAGGTTAGGTAGTCGAGAAAAACATTCATGAAAACTTGGCCTATTAGGCAAATCGGGCCTTGCATAGTAGGCTGACAAGTGCGTTCTGGCTACTAGGTACGACATTATATATATATATATATATATATATATATATATATATATATATATATATATATATATATATATATATATATATATAATATACATGTACATACATGTACACAATACATATACATATCATAATCCTTTTATATAACATGATTCAACAAGCGCTCACAACAGTCACTGTACGAGCACTGTACATCTATTATGATCACACAGTTTACTAGTCTTGCTCACCACAGTCACTGTACAGGCATCCACCCAACTTGGTAGCAGCTTTTCAGTCATGTGCACGCTGCACCTATAGTAAGCAAATTTTTATACTTCGCAAAGATTCGGTTACACTGAGTTGACCATCAAGACGCCTGTGGTTTGTCCAGAGTAACCATCCCTCTGGTCATATTTGAAAGCGTGTACGAGATATCAGTGCCTAATGACCTCAACCTCCGCCGCAACGTGACCACTGTAACCTATGTTCACACCCCGTATAACCAATGATCTTCAGTGTCCACCTTTCTCCACTATTTACGTGTGTATATTCCATGGTTTCCTTATTATTCATAGTACCTTTTGATAATTACTTATTACTCGTGTGACATGTGAGGTCATCGATTAGTTGGTTTCTGTGGCTTATAACTGTCGGAGACGAGGTGTGAGGGGGGGGGGCAGGTACCACAGTGATTGTCTAGGTGTGAGGGGGGGGGGCAGGTACCACAGTGATTGTCTAGGTTGTGAGGGGGGGGGGCAGGTACCACAGTGATTGTCTAGGTGTGAGGGGGGGGGGCAGGTACCACAGTGATTGTCTAGGTGTGAGGGGGGGCAAGTACCACAGTGATTGTCTGTGTGAGGGGGGGCAGGTACCACCGTGATTGTCTAGGTGTGAGGGGGGGGGGGGAGAAGGTGCCAGCGCTTAATGTTTCAAATCAAGTTATGATGAAGCACGAGGCTGGTGGCTGTGAAGTTACGACACATCATGGTCCTGACCAGCATACACCACTATTATTATTCCACCGGCAAGCTCCTCCACACTACATGGTGGCCTTTTATAACCCCCACATGTATACATTTCCTCTGATATTCAGTTTTCGAGTACACAAGCGTAATGATATATTGCAGCTTATATACATTTGCTTATTTACCATTAAGGATGTGGTAATGAAAGTATTCAGTAGTTTGTTCTAATGTCAGATTTTGGCTGTGGCTTGCACTTGTTGTATTTAGTGGCTGGCATTGTGCTCTTGGCTGCGCCTTACTTTGTCTAGGCCAGACGACACACCTGCACCCACACCACCCTCAACACTGCATGGCTACACCCTCTGTATGTAGGAGACGCAAGCCCACCCTTCCTCCACACCCCCATCCTACATTTTACCACTTATACCAACTATTTGTTCCAACCTACAGAGAATGGATTACTGCAACTATCAATGTTCACGTTTTGTACAATTAATGTTGCACAGGAACGGAAAAAACAAAAATGAACATTCTAGGCCTAATATAGCACGTGCACTATATTAGGCTTAAGATAGCGTTTATTAGACCTATGTTTGCTTATTTACAGCTTGAACAGGTTAGGATCTTTAGTTACCTTATTTACTATACTTTTTGGTCTAATTCAATAATACAAAATTTTAACATTTTGGGACTAACAATCCATTCTTGTATGCTTGATCAAGTAGTTGCTATAAATACTATTACTATAGGGTGGACTGCCGTGATCACCAAGGGTTCAGTGTGTGACAGACTTCCACGTTGAATGTAGGCACAATGTGAATGCGTAATTTTAAAATAATTTAGATTAAGGCCCCAAACACATACACAATATATCATTGCAGTGCTTAGTGTCAGTAGTAGTAGGTAACGAGCATCAGGTCCAATGACCGCTTTATAATTACTTTGTAGTTACGCCATGGGCACTGCTAAGAACCACACACTACAAGCTTTAATGACATATAAACCCCCTTTATTAGTGAGAAAATGTCAAAGATGTTTTGCTAATGATCCACCCTCAAATCATTATGGTGTGGACTGGCGACATTTACAATGAAAGGATAAGCCATCATTTTTAATACATTTTTGTTTATTTGCGTGATCATCTTGCCTGTAATTAGTAGCTGGCATCGTGAACACGAAAGGTGAGTCTCTTTATTATATTGTTAGTGATGTTAAGTCCTATGTTTACTTTAATTCCAAGGATTATTGATTGATTTTTCAGTTCTTTAGTGCAGTGTAAAATAGATTTATGGTCAGTTGGTGGCAGCTGCCTCCCAGATGGCCAAGGGACCATATTTATTGTTGTCTAATTGCATTGCGTTTTCCTTTCTGTTCAGTTTTACAGGATGAAGAAGCAGCAAGTTCTCGTAAGTACGTTGCTTTAGAGTAGTGACGATGTTTCTCAGCCTCCAAGGACAGGGACAGTCAACTCTAGATAGAAGATCTTCCAGGAATCCATGAGAGCTTGGAAGGTTTTCACACATTTGTATGATGAGTCGCAAGTCGGTTCAATATAACTTTTCAAATATGAGTTGGTAAACTAACCCAGCCACCATAGTAACAGGTGGTAGATCCTTGGAGGTGAAGAAGCAACGCTCTGACGCTGTTTTTTTCTGCATGATCTCGTCCAAGTGCCGAATGTTTGCCCACCTTGAGAGAACTGCTTGTCTCCTCACTGGCTTTCTGTTGCTTGCTTCTCGTTGTTGTCTCTCCTTTCGTGCTCCAAAGACTCAATGAGCAACAATGAATCATTGTTAAAACTTACATCATGATATTCTTATACAAAATAAATTTAACATTTCACAATAGTATGTTAAAATACTATACTATTTCAATCCGGTATTAATATTAAAGTAAAATTGTTTGAAATGACAACATCATACATACCGAGCTGATGGTAATGACGGTAACTACTGACGAGAGGAGATTGTCGCGACCAGTGTTGACCTACTAAGGCGGGCACCAGTATTTACATGTCGGTGTTGTGTACGAAAACCGATGATTGACTATAACGACTAACACTTCTGCCACCGCCAAGCTTCTTTTCGTTTTAAGAGCAAATACTTACTTTTAGGCTATGTTAGGCAGTTTCTACCAGTTTTCAATAATAAAAGGAATGTGGCAGGTGGAAGCTTGCATCTTTTTAGTCTTGCTAACAACACAATTTTCTGCCATTCTATGGTGGATTACATTCAAATTCATATTCAAATTCAAATATTTATTCAGGTAAAGTACATACATACAGGTGAGATACAAAACAATGATGGAGTTATAGATAGAGCTAGTACATACAATGCCTAAAGCCACTATTACGCAAAGTGCTTTGGGCAGCTTGCCCGAATGCCCGAGATGCCGAGAACACATAGATTACAGCGTTAGGTTATAGCACTAGTAGTGTGCAAATATTTACCACGCTAATTAGCACTATAGAGTTTAGTATATAGGTGGCACTGGAGAACATAGATACTCCCCACCAATTATTACAGTATCATCAAACTAATAACAACAACTTGGTATCCCTGGTTGAGATGCCATACCATTTAGTTTCCTTTTTTCCTCCTCAGTGTTATTACTCATTATGATAAAATCCGTAGGAACCGTGATGAGGGTTCGAATCTATGCGGTGGATGTTCCCACATACACGCTTCTAGCGACTAGACCACGACATGGCATAAGGATTCCAGCCTGGAATTCTTCTAAACACACAAAGGTTTCCTGAGACTTCTACTGAAGCCAGAATAGGATTTTCGTATAATCCCCCACCCCATGCACTCTGTCATCTAGGACATGTTCTACCTCTGACACTTCTCTTTCAGTACAAAGAGTAATCACACTAACGTGACTGCATCAGTGAGAAAATCTGTAGGAGCAAAGATGAGGGTTCAAAACTATGGAGGTGGGTGTTCACACGCTTCTAGTGACTAGACCATGACATGGTATAAGGATAAGCATAGCCCAAGCAGTACATGGTACACAGCGTGACTTTGCACTTGATGCACCAGGTACACACACAGATTTTCACTTCTTGGTTCTTCGCTGTGTGCTCTTGCAAACAACACACTCACATACACCTCTGACTTTAGTTCCTGTAAATGGTATGTAACCATGCCTGTGAATTGCAAACAGGTCTTTACCAACCAGTCTGTTGGGAGCTACATGTGGTCTTGTTGGCGCATGAACAACTGTCCTTACACCGTCTTCCTAGCCATACTTGACGATAATTGCAACAAGAGACCATGACTAAAAATGCGAATTGATGGTTTCTTGCCTGATTTCACCAAATACATGTTGAAACTGTTCAGCACTGTTACGTCCACAAGGTGAAAGAACAATTTCTTTGTCCACTTTATACTTTTGCGAATACACTCGACGGCACCAACCATCATGTCACATTTATGTATCATGTCACATTTATCTATACAGTATTGTAGTGAATGACACAATCTGGCTTAAACAATTTACAGTCTCTTCCGAACATCATTTTACCACTGTCAAGCATTTCACCAGTATGAATAGTTGTCAACATATTCACTTCACGTCTGTCAATTCTCATTATCTGCCGATGTAGACCTGACCAAATGTAAACTGTGTCAACAAAATTATTCGCACACCCTCCGTCACTATGTGATGGAGTGCGAAAAGATACGTGAATTTAGAGACAATTCTATAACCAATGTTCCAGCGATGTGTAAATATTTCATTCAAAATGATCTGCTACCAGAAATTTTAGCCAAATATCCCCAGTTTGCTAACTGTAGGTAGTAACTGAGTGATTGTAACCTATCCACCGCTGCCCACTGGATGGGAGGCGGTGTGCAGGACAAACATATAAATTTTGACACTAGCTCTCCACATATGTCAGTTGCTTAATTTAGAACCTGTACTTGAGGTCGATCTCGAACCCATTGTTGATGTGACGACTTATATTGAATTTTGTAACTAGCTCATCAAGATTGTAACTTGCTTAGCTAAATGAATTGTGGGGTTCAGTCCCTGAGCCCATTATGTGCCTCTGTAACCCTTTCCACTACCGCCCACAAGATGGGTATGGGGTGCATAATAAATGAACTAAACTAACGTCTGTCTTTCCAACAGACTGATTAAATCTTGTCACATTTTCTAAGATGACAATCACCCACAGCAATACTAGTATCAAAAACTGGCATTTTTTTCCTGTGTGTCTTTACAGTGCAACACACTCCCATGTTATGCTCAAGCAGGAATTTTGTTAGCAAAGGGCTCAATTGTCAGTGTACAGAATGTGCCCCTTGTTCAGCAGTGGTTCCATGATTGTCTTCCCCACACTGCCATAAAACCTGTGAGGATCTTGAGTGGGTATGTCGACATCTGTACCGGAATATAATATCATATCCATCACCATTCCGCTTTCACAGTCGCACAGTACAAAGAATTTGAGGCCAAAACGGTGCCGTTTCATTTCGATAGGATGTACTGTTTAAAGAGAAGACGTTCCTTGAAACGAACTAGGGATTCATCAATGACAACATTTTGTCCTGCTACAAAGTAATAAGAAAAATCCCTCTGATATCATAAACACTTTTCGCACTTTCCAAAGGCAATCATTTCGATCAACATTTTCAAGTTTTCAAAGTGTAGGCACCGTAGTAGTAGTAGTATCAGGAACCTGTCTCGTGACATACTTGCTGAACACTGGGGTTGGAACAGCACAGTCTTTGTTCCAGTAGTCGTGTAAGACGTACGTCATGGAATGTTTCATAAGCATACACAGAGCTAAGAACACACACAACTCAGCCACGGTGGTGTCCTTCCACACGTGAAGCGGGTAAGAAGCCAGCTGCAGTAAGTAGCGCTGCATATTTGTTGGTTTCGTCAACAAGATGTTGCATGAATGGCTCGTCAAAATAAGCCATAAAATATTCACTGCGTCATGTCGTCACCTGTATACAGGAAAGTGGGTGTAACACCAACATCAGTATCATCAAATTGTGGTTTGTGTGGTACAAAATTATCACAGGTCTAGCTCCCACACAAATTCACCCGTGCTCCTTGTACTGGCGCCACCAACACGGCCGCCATACCCACAGGTCTGTTTCCTTGAACTAAATCTCCGTTGGTGGGGAAATAAAGCTCTTCTACCTTCTATACTAGTAGGGCGACCAGGAAAAGTAGATGTAGAGGCGATGCTGTCGTCAGTGTCATCATGGGTGGAGACACGGCGGCGCTTGGCAGGGCGTGCTGCTGAGACAGCAAATCTCCGCATAGTAACACCACCATGGTAGCCGCTACACTAGGTTCATCTCTGCTACTTGTATCATAAGCAGTGTTACTGAACCCAGAAAATGATTCATCTGGGGAGCCGGTCGACCAAGCGGACAGCACACTGGACTTGTGATCCTGTGGTCCTGGGTTCGATCCCAGGCGCCGGCGAGAAACAATGGGCAGAGTTTCTTTCACCCTATGCCCCTGTTACCTAGCAGTAAAATAGGTACCTGGGTGTTAGTCAGCTGTCACGGGCTGCTTCCTGGGGGTGGAGGCCTGGTCGAGGACCGGGCCGCGGGGACACTAAAAAGCCCCGAAATCATCTCAAGATAACCTCAAGATAGATAACCCTTTCGTTAATAATGGGAGATGACACAGGTGATAAGACTGGCAAGACCTGTGAGGCCGCAGCATGCCTCGTGCTCACCCTGTACAGGTCATGCTCACTATATCGTCTGCAGCCATCTCTGTATCACTTGTATTAGACCTTGTGTTAGGTCTTTATCGTACCTTGGTTCATCAATATCACTACTCTTTTCTTCAAACAATAATGTCCGAATTTCCCCTTCAGACAACGGTCTTTCAACACCGGGTCCGACATAGCATTGCGAGCTGGAGGCGTGTGCGTCAGCCACTACTCTATCAGAACTGAACCTACCCATGGCCCTGGGGCATGCTGGAAATTTTTTCGAGATGGCTGCCGCTCACTGGAGGCTTCAGCCCTCCATCTCTAACCAACCCACCATGCACGCGTTTATAGCCTTACGATATCCTAAAATCGTTCCAGAGTCGGGTTGCGCAGTGCAGTGGTTAATTACCTCCCTGAAAATAAGGCATTAATTAAAAACTACCGTAGATTTTAAAAATTCTTTCAATCAGTTAGAGATGTGGTACTGAAAGCAATTCGAACAAACTTTCCTTGTCTACTCCCCTTATTTCAGCAGGATACAGTAAGGAATCAACACTGTTGTTTGGGGAACATGAAGTAGTTTCAAGCAGGAAGATCCACTTGCCTCTTTCCATTTCTTTACGGCTACTAAAAAGGTCACAAGCAAGTTGACCAAAGGAGCTCAACATCTGGTTCCTGGATGATAGCACTCTGACAGGAACACAGGAGTCCCTTCTAGGGGATCTACTGCTGATGAAATCTAAGTGAGAGGAGTTAGGACTCGCCCTAAATCCATTAAAGTGCAAGATCATCTCATCTAGCCAACCATAGATGTAGTCAAAACCATCTAACCAGGAGCCCCAGTGATCGCTCCAGCCAACAGCGTCCAGCTAGGGGCACTTTTAGGCTCAAATGCCAATTGATGTTGTTCTCAAAGAAAAACTGAACGACCTGAGGAGGATAGAAGAAAGAATAGGTGTTTTGGATGCACTCCTCCTCACAAAGTACAAGCTTTTAATGAATTTGATTGGAAAGACTTGCTGTTAGGCAAAAAAGTAAATGAGATGTACATCTAGTTTTGTGAAATACTGTATAGGATAAAGGCACAAACAAATTTATACCAAAACAGATGCAGAACTAGGAAACAGGATTGGTTCAACAGAAATTGCGAGAGAACCCAACACAAAAAGACAAAAATGGATTCAGTGTAGGAAAAGGTCACTCTCTAAAATATAATAGTGATACAAAGAAGCATGAAACAACTATGTACATTGAGAAGAGAGACAGAAATAAATTTTGAGAAAGGAAGAGAACTAGACACAATAAGAATTCCAGAGAACATAGAGCAAAAATGAAAATATAAAAACGGAAACCACGTACAAAACTCAGGCAAATCATAACATAGAACGAAAAGGCAATGTAAAGGATCTGGGTGTACTCATGTCGGAAGACCTTACCTTTAAAGAACACAATAAAGTTGCCGTCACAACTGCAAGAAAAATGACAGGTTGGATAACAAGAACTTTTCACACTAGAGATGCTATACCGATGATGACACTTTTCAAAACGCTTGTGCTCTCTAGAGTGGAGTACTGCTGCACAATGACAACCCCATTCACTGCTGGTGAAATTGCTGACCTGGAGAGCGTGCAGAGGTCCTTTACTGCTAGAATCCACTCGGTAAAACATCTAGGCTATTGGGACCGACTTAAGAGCCTAAATCTGTATTCCCTTGAGCGCAGGCGGGAGAGATACATAATAATTTACACGTGGAAAATATTAGAGGGGCTGGTCCCAAACCTGCAAAACCTGCACATAGAAATAAAATCACATGAGACCAGAAGACATGGCAGGATGTGCAGAATACTTCCGTTGAAAAGCAGAGGTGCAACTGGTACTCTGAGAGAGAACTCTATCAACATCAGAGGCCCGAGACTGTTCAACACGCTTCCACTACACATAAGGGACATAACTGGCAAACCCCTCACAGTGTTCAAGAGAGAACTGGATAAGCACCTACCAAAGGATACCTGATCAACCAGGCTGTGACTCATACATCAGGCTGCGATCAGCCGCGTCCAACAGCCTGGTTGATCAGTCCAGCAACCAGGAGGCCTGGTCGATGACCGGGCCG
>WNGS01142645.1:0-10407 GCA_020271785.1 Procambarus virginalis | reverse complement strand
ATTAAATTAATTCGGAGGAGGACTCACTATCACTTCAAGTTGATCTAGATAGGGTTTTGAAATGTCAAAGGACTGGCAGATGCAGTTTAATGCTGATAAATGTAAAGTTTCTGAGGCTAGGTAATGATGATAGAGTTACAAGATACGAGCTAGATGGTGTTGAGATTGCGAAGTCGGATTGCGAAAGGGATCTGGGAGTTATAATTAGTAAGAATTTAAAAACAAAAGGATCAATGCATAAATGTTCGTAATAAGGCAAATAGGACACTCGGATTTATTAATCGCAGCGTAAGTAACAAGACACCTGGTGTGGTTCTCAAGCTATATCTTGCTCTGGTTAGGCCCCATTTAGATTATGCAGTTCAGTTTTGGTCGCCATATTATAGAATGGATATAAATTCACTTGAACGTGTCCAGCGTAGGATGACTAAGTTAATTCCCCAAATTAGAAATCTTTCATATGAAGAAAGATTAACAAAGCTTAATTTGCATTCACTGGAAAGGCGAAGAGTTAGGGGTGACATGATAGAGGTTTACAAGTGGATGAATGGACATAAAAAAGGGATATTAATAGGGTATTGAAAGTATCAACACAGGACAGAACGCGAAACAATGGGTATAAATTGGATAAGTTTAGATTTAGGAAAGACTTGGGTAAATACTGGTTCAGTAACAGGGTTGTTGATTTGTGGAACCAATTGCCGCGTAACATTGTGGAGGTGGGGTCCCTCGATTGTTTCAAGCATGGGTTGGACATGTATATGAGTGGGATTGGGTGGTTATAAATAGGAGCTGCCTCGTATGGGCCAATAGGCCTTCTGCAGTTGCCTTTGTTCTTATGTTCTTATGTTCTAAGGCAAATAGGACACTGATTTTTTTAATCGAAGCGTTAGTAACAAGACACCTGTGTGGTTCTTCATCTGTATCTTGCTCTGGTTAGGCCCCATTAGATTATGCAGTTCAGTTTTGGTCGCCGTACTATAGAATGGATATAATTCACTTGAACGTGTCCAGCGTAGGATGACAAAGTTAATTCCCCAATTAGAATTCTTTCATACGAAGAAAATTAATAAAGCTTAATTGCATTCAACTGGAAAGGCGAAGAGTTAGGTGACATGATAGAAGTTTACAAGTGGATGAATGGACATAAAAAAGGAGATATTAAAGTATTAAAAGTATCAACACAAGACAGAACACGAAACAATGGGTATAAATTGCATTATAAATTGGATAAGTTTAGATTTAGGAAAGACTTGGGTAAATACTGGTTTGGTAACAGGGTTGTTGATTTGTGGAACCATTACCGCGTAACATTGTGGAGGTGTCCCTCGATTGTTTCAAGCGGGTTGGACAAGTATATGAGTGGGATTGGGTGGTTATATAGGAGCTGCCTCTTATGGGCCAATAGGCCTTCTGCAGTTACCTTTGTTCTTATGTTCTTATGTTTTTAAGACAAAAACACGAAACAATGGGTAAAAAATTGGATTAGTTTAGATTTAGGAAAGACTTGGTAAATTCAGGTTCGGTAACAGGGTTGTTGATTTGTGGTAGAGGTGGGGTCCTTGGTTGTTTCAAGCGTGGGTTAGACATGTATAAGTGGGATTGGGTAGTTATAGATGGGCTCTGCCGTATGGGCCAATAGGCCTTCTGCAGTTACCTTTGTTCTTATGTTTTTAATTTGTTTTCCCCATAAACATATTTTTATAACATTTTCTCCGTATCAATTCCTATACACTATCTACTAACGGTTTTAACCTAAACAACCCCCAGCACAACAGGTTCCAACGAGTTGGCAACAGCATCAACCGCTCTATTTTCAATGACCTGAGAATGGTCCAGGACGGACCGAAACGTCGTCGTCTCTTCACTTTCTAGTGTGTTGTCTGGTCAACCTTTCATTTATTTTTAACCTTTCTTCTTTTCTTCCTCTTATATTTACCTTTTCCTATTATTCTTACCTTCCTCTAATTCTTATCATCCCATTCTTACCTTTCATTTAGTATTACCTTTCATCCTGTTATTACCTCTCATCCTATTATTAGGATAAGGAACCAACACGGAAAATAATATTTTAGATTTAGTGTTAACTAACAGGGAAACACAAATTAATGACATCGAAATAGGGAGTGAGCTAGGGAACAGTGATCACAAAGAAATCAGATTTAGCATAGAATGGAATAGACCTGTAGGAGAAAATTCTGTTAAAGTGCCAGATTTTCGAAAAGCTGATTTTAATAGCCTAAGAAATTTTTTGGGTCAAATTGATTGGAAAGTCTTGGGTATGGGGTGGGGCCGGTCTTGGAGCGAGACATGAACCCAGCGATAGGTGATGTAAATGGGGATTTCGATGTAGATTCAATTTATAACGTATTTAAGAATATTCTAAACAAGCACAGGAACGTAGTATACCACACAAATTGAATAGATCGATTACTAATGACCCAAAGTGGATAACAAAGAATTTGAAGAATCTTATAGGTAAAAAGAGAGCTTGGTACAAGAGGATTAAAAATGGGGAGGTCACTTTAGAACAGGAATTCGTACAACTAGTTAGAAATGTTAAAAAAGATAAGGAAAGCAAAAAGAAACTATGAAGTTCGTATAGCAGGGCAAGCAAAGACAAATCCTAAAGGGTTTTTTCAGTTATATCGAACTAAGACTAGGGAAAGGATAGGTCCATTAAAAACTGAGACAGGTCAAATAACAGATAGTGATGAAGAGATGAGTAGTATTTTTAACAAATATTTTGTATCTGTATTTACTAAAGAGGAACTTAACAATATGCCTTCAGCCCAACAAGTCTATGTGGGTGGGGACGAGGACAGGTTGACGAGTTTAGCAGTTACCAGGGAGGATGTTCTTAAACAAATAGTAAAACTCAAACCAAACAAATCCCCAGGGCCGGATGAAGTGTTTGCCAGAGTGCTGAAAGAATGCAAAGAGGAGCTTTGTGACCCACTGTCAATCATATTTAATAAATCAATAGAGTCAGGCAGAGTGCCAGAGTTTTGGAAAGTTGCTAATGTGATACCAGTTTTTAAGAAAGGAGATAGATCACTTGCGTCTAACTATCGACCAATTAGCCTAACGTCTATTGTGGGAAAGTTACTCGAATCTATAATAGCAAATAAAATTCGTCTTCATCTTGAAAAACATAAATTAATAATTGAGTCGCAACATGGTTTTATAAATGGCCGTTCATGTTTAACAAATTTGTTATCTTTTTATTCTAGCATAGTTGAGGCAGTTGATAGTGGTAAGGATTGTGATGTTGTGTACCTTGACTTTAGCAAAGCTTTCGATACAGTGCCACATGAAAGACTGATTAAAAAGATAGAGGCTCATGGTATTGGGGGTGCTATATTAAGCTGGATTAGGGCATGGCTATACCAAAGGAAACAGAGAGTTAGTATAAATGGAGTCAAGTCAGAGTGGGAAAATGTTGTAAGTGGAGTGCCTCAAGGCTCTGTCTTGGGACCTCTGTTGTTTATAATATATATAAATGATTTAGATTCAGGTTTGAGTAGCAACATTTGCAAATTTGCCGATGATACGAAAATCGGTAGGGAAATTAATTCGGAGGAGGACTCACTATCACTTCAAGTTGATCTAGATAGGGTTTTGAAATGGTCAAAGGACTGGCAGATGCAGTTTAATGCTGATAAATGTAAAGTTCTGAAGCTAGGTAATGATGATAGAGTTACAAGATACGAGCTAGATGGTGTTGAGATTGCGAAGTCGGATTGCGAAAGGGATCTGGGAGTTATAATTAGTAAGAATTTAAAACAAAAGGATCAATGCATAAATGTTCGTAATAAGGCAAATAGGACACTCGGATTTATTAATCGCAGCGTTAGTAACAAGACACCTGGTGTGGTTCTCAAGCTATATCTTGCTCTGGTTAGGCCCCATTTAGATTATGCAGTTCAGTTTTGGTCGCCATATTATAGAATGAATATAAATTTACTTGAACGTGTCCAGCGTAGGATGACTAAGTTAATTCCCCAAATTAGAAATCTTTCATATGAAGAAAGATTAACAAAGCTTAAGTTGCATTCACTGGAAAGGCGAAGAGTTAGGGGTGACATGATAGAGGTTTACAAGTGGATGAATGGACATAACAAAGGGGATATTAATAGGGTATTAAAAGTATCAACACAGGACAGAACGCGAAACAATGAGTATAAATTGGATAAGTTTAGATTTAGGAAAGACTTGGGTAAATACTGGTTCAGTAACAGGGTTGTTGATTTGTGGAACCAATTGCCGCGTAACATTGTGGAGGTGGGGTCCCTCGATTGTTTCAAGCATGGGTTGGACATGTATATGAGTGGGATTGGGTGGTTATAAATAGGAGCTGCCTCGTATGGGCCAATAGGCCTTCTGCAGTTGCCTTTGTTCTTATGTTCTTATGTTCTTATTACCTTTCACCTTCTTCTTACGTGTTTTCTCTTGCCTCTACTCCTCTTACCTCTCACCTCACCTGACTCTTATATATGTCAGCATCTACCTCTCTTCCCTCACAATGTTATGGTAATTGTCCAGGACGGACTATATCATCCAGTGTGAGGGTTGACTATCATATTCAGTCACGTTATTGTGCATGGTCACGCCTCCTGCGGTTGATCCTGATGCTCATATTTCCGTTATACACTTATCTGTATAAGACAATTTATGAGTATATTACAGCGATCAACATGAAGACTTGGGTTTCACTGAGCTCTGCTCGCCATGATCACCTCACGTCCCAGATGGAATACCTCGGCGAGGGCGTTGATGGGGTTGTGGGGCGCATTCCCTGGCGCGGTGGATTTGCCATCTTGAAGACGATGAGGTATGCCTCTCCGAGGGCCTTCAAGACAGAGCTGTCTATCATGAAAAGATTAGATGGTGCTGGAGGAGCTCCCAAAGTCCTGGGAGTGTGCAACAACCCAAGAGCCATTGTGATGTCTTGCCGGGGAGAGATACCGCTCTCAGAAGCCCTCTGGAGTAACCTTCCAGACTGGTACCTGATCTGTATTGTGTTGAAGGTTGGTCAGCGCCTGCGTGAGGTCCACGAGCGGGAAGTTATACATGGTGACATTCACACCTCTAATGTCATGGTCACCCTCTCTCCTGACTTCTCTAAGCCACCTGAAGTATTCCTTATTGACTTCGGACTGTCGACCTTGAGCCCAAAGGCCCTGGCGGATGTGGGTGATACACAGATGATAAAGAAAGACTTGACCTTGGATGTGAAGCAGCTGGGGGAAATGCTCTTAGACATCTTTAAAACAATGAAGACGAGACGCAGAAGTGTACAGGAGTCTATAAGAAGTGTAATTGAGATGGCAAGGCCACTTGAGGGGGAGCCAGCTGCTCTTGAAGATGTTCTCCAGAAGCTGAACTCTGTACTTACTGACGACTTCCATATTAACCTCCCCGGTGCCCCTCAGCCCTGCTCTTGACGGTGCCCTGCCGCGTCTTCCTCCAAGCTTCTACTCAAGCATGAAGGTCCACAAAGACATTCCCACACCTGAGTTATCTTATAATGAATTGTAAAACTGTTTTAACCTGCTTTTAATAATGTTTATGTATAATAAAAGTATTATTATTAATAAAGATTAAACTGAGTTAAGTCATAGTGTATTACTATTGTGACGGTAATCTCTTTCAAGAGAGATTGAGCCTGCTCTTCCCTACATAAAGTTACTCATACAACAATAAGATGCTACCTTCAAGATACGTATACCAGTAGCACAAAACGTTTTGACCAGGGGGTAAAACGTACCCAAACTCCCCCCACTCCACACTCCCTCCATGCCGCTATCCACCGTCGTCAACCACCAAACTACCATTTCCAGTCTGCCTGCTTCTGATCGGTGACCCGCCGTCTGCACACTTGCACCTCAGCGCCCTCTACCTAGCCGATGTTTGGGCTTGAACCAGTCATTGAAGTTAGTATATCTTGTGCTCTCAAGCTGAAAACAATGATATTATGATATTGTTTACCATAAACGATGGGGAATTGATTCCCCATGGCCACAACATGGTCCTACAAAGCTATACATTGATGATTCACAACAGGATCCTACAAAGCTATACATTGATGATTCACAACAGGATCCTACAAAGCTATACATTGATTATTCACAACAGGATCCTACCAAAGCTATACATTGATGATTCACAACAGGATCCTACAAAGCTATACAGTGATGATTCACAACATGATCCTACAAAGCTATACATTGATGATTCACAACAGGAATCCTACAAAGCTATACATTGATGATTCACAACATGGTCCTACAAAGCTATACATTGATGATTCACAACATGATTCTGCAAAGCTATACATTGATGATTCACAACATGGTCCCACAAAGCTATACATTGATGATCACAACATGGTCCCACAAAGCTATACATTGATGATTGTATAGCTTGTAGCATGTCCTACAAAGGTCCTTTTTATGCACTTACCGAAATGGTGGTTGAATGTTGAAAATAGAGAACTAATAGCTGAATATCAAATAAATGGATTTAAACTATCTCTCATCATATGAAATATATCTAATTTGGGGAATTAACTTTGGTCATCCTACGCTGGACAAGTGAATTTATATCCATTCTATAGTACGGCGACCAAAACTGAACTGCATAATGTAAATGGGGCCTAACTAGAGCAAGATATAGCTGAAGCGAAGCGTTAGTAACCACACCAGGTGTCTTGTTACTAACGCTTCGATTAATAAATCCCAGTGTCCTGGTATTATATTTGCTTTATTACGAACATTCGTGCATTGATCCTTTGGTTTTATAAATAAGAACAAAGGTAACTGCAGAAGGCCTATTGGCCCATACGAGGCAGCTCCTATTTATAACCACCCAATCCCACTCATATACATGTCCAAACCATGCTTGAAACAATCGAGGGACCCCACCTCCACAATGTTATGCGGTAATTGGTTCCACAAATCAACAACCCTGTTACCGAACCCAACCGGTAATAAATAGGGTAAATAAGGGTAAATCAGTGTAAATTTACCCAACCAGGGTAAATACCAACCCTGGTATTTACCCAAGTCTTTCCTAAATCTTAACTTATCCAATTTATACCCATTGTTTCGTGTTGTCTTGTGTTGATACTTTTAATACCCAATTAAAGTCCCCTTTGTTATGTCCATTCATCCACTTGTAAACCTCTATCATGTCACCCCAACTCTTCGCCTTGGTGGGGTCCCTCGATTGTTTCAAGCGCGGGTTGGACATGTATATGAGTGGGATTGGGTGGTTATAAATAGGAGCTGCCTCGCATGGGCCAATAGGCCTTCTGCAGTTGCCTTTGTTCTTATGTTCTTATGTAGTGTAATATACCCTAAGTGAAATTGTTATTTTGAGGCCTTTCTCTTTCCCTGATCATTTTGCCAATTCCTTTCTCCCGCAAACACATACTTTTATTACATCCTTCCTCCAAATCAATTCCCATACCTCTATCTACTAACAGTTTAAACCCAAACAAAGACCTCTAACCACTTCTTCACTAACCAAAGACCTCTGGGAATTGATTTGGAGGAAGGATGTAATAAAAGTATGTGTTTGCGGGAGAAAGGAATTGGCAAAATGATCAGGGAAAGAGAAGGGCCTCAAAAAAACAATTCACTTAGGGTATATTACACAAACAGTAGAAGTCTAAGAAATAAAATTAACGAATTAAATGCTCTTGTCTGCACAGAAAAAATAGATATTATTGCACTTACCGAAACGTGGATGAATGTTGATAATAGAGAACTATTAGCCGAATATCAAATAAATGGATTTAAACTATTTCACACAGATAGATATATTAGACGAGGTGGTGGAGTAGCCATATACGTTAGGGACAATTTGAAATGTAGTCTCAAAGAGGAATCAAAACTGAGCCACACACAGAAACTATTTGGATAGAATTAAACGAAAAAGCAAATAATATTATAATTGGAGTTATATATAGGCCACCAAATTTAGACAGAATGGAAGCAAAGCATCTATGGGATGAAATATCTAGGGCATCTAGATCTAACAGTATTTATGTCATGGGTGACTTTAATTGAGTGGAATAAACTGGTTGAACAAAACAGGGAATAGTGAAGCAGAAGATTTTCTAGAATTAATTGACGATTGCTTTCTTACGCAACACATTAAGGAACCAACACGGGAAAATAATATTTTAGATTTAGTGTTAACTAACAGGGAAACACAAATTAATGACATCGAAATAGGGAGTGAGCTAGGGAACAGTGATCACAAAGAAATCAGATTTGGCATAGAATGGAATAGACCTGTAGGAGAAAATTCTGTTAAAGTGCCAGATTTTCGAAAAGCTTTTAATAGCCTAAGAAATTTTTTGGGTCAAATTGATTGGAAAGTCTTGGGTATGGGGTGTGGGCCGGTCTTGGAGCGAGACATGAACCCAGCGATAGGTGATGTAAATGGGGATTTCGATGTAGATTCAATTTATAACGTATTTAAGAATATTCTAAACAAAGCACAGGAACGTAGTATACCACACAAATTGAATAGATCGATTACTAATGACCCAAAGTGGATAACAAAGAATTTGAAGAATCTTATAGGTAAAAAGAGAGCTTGGTACAAGAGGATTAAAAATGGGGAGGTCACTTTAGAACAGGAATTCGTACAACTAGTTAGAAATGTTAAAAAAGAGATAAGGAAAGCAAAAAGAAACTATGAAGTTCGTATAGCAGGGCAAGCAAAGACAAATCCTAAAGGGTTTTTTCAGTTATATCGAACTAAGACTAGGGAAAGGATAGGTCCATTAAAAACTGAGACAGGTCAAATAACAGATAGTGATGAAGAGATGAGTAGTATTTTTAATAAATATTTTGTATCTGTATTTACTAAAGAGGAACTTAACAATATGCCTTCAGCCCAACAAGTCTATGTGGGTGGGGACGAGGACAGGTTGACGAGTTTAGCAGTTACCAGGGAGGATGTTCTTAAACAAATAGTAAAACTCAAACCAAACAAATCCCCAGGGCCGGATGAAGTGTTTGCCAGAGTGCTGAAAGAATGCAAAGAGGAGCTTTGTGACCCACTGTCAATCATATTTAATAAATCAATAGAGTCAGGCACAGTGCCAGAGTTTTGGAAAGTTGCTAATGTGATACCAGTTTTTAAGAAAGGAGATAGATCACTTGCGTCTAACTATCGACCAATTAGCCTAACGTCTATTGTGGGAAAGTTACTCGAATCTATAATAGCAAATAAAATTCGTCTTCATCTTGAAAAACATAAATTAATAATTGAGTCGCAACATGGTTTTATAAATGGCCGTTCATGTTTAACAAATTTGTTATCTTTTTATTCTAGCATAGTTGAGGCAGTTGATAGTGGTAAGGATTGTGATGTTGTGTACCTTGACTTTAGCAAAGCTTTCGATACAGTGCCACATGAAAGACTGATTAAAAGATAGAGGCTCATGGTATTGGGGGTGCTATATTAAGCTGGATTAGGGCATGGCTATACCAAAGGAAACAGAGAGTTAGTATAAATGGAGTCAAGTCAGAGTGGGAAAATGTTGTAAGTGGAGTGCCTCAAGGCTCTGTCTTGGGACCTCTGTTGTTTATAATATATATAAATGATTTAGATTCAGGTTTGAGTAGCAACATTTGCAAATTTGCCGATGATACGAAAATCGGTAGGGAAATTAATTCGGAGGAGGACTCACTATCACTTCAAGTTGATCTAGATAGGGTTTTGAAATGGTCAAAGGACTGGCAGATGCAGTTTAATGCTGATAAATGTAAAGTTCTGAGGCTAGGTAATGATGATAGAGTTACAAGATACGAGCTAGATGGTGTTGAGATTGCGAAGTCGGATTGCGAAAGGGATCTGGGAGTTATAATTAGTAAGAATTTAAAACAAAAGGATCAATGCATAAATGTTCGTAATAAGGCAAATAGGACACTCGGATTTATTAATCGCAGCGTAAGTAACAAGACACTGGTGTGGTTCTCAAGCTATATCTTGCTCTGGTTAGGCCCCATTTAGATTATGCAGTTCAGTTTTGGTCGCCATATTATAGAATGGATATAAATTCACTTGAACGTGTCCAGCGTAGGATGACTAAGTTAATTCCCCAAATTAGAAATCTTTCATATGAAGAAAGATTAACAAAGCTTAATTGCATTCACTGGAAAGGCGAAGAGTTAGGGGTGACATGATAGAGGTTTACAAGTGGATGAATGGACATAACAAGGGGATATTAATAGGGTATTGAAAGTATCAACACAGGACAGAACGCGAAACAATGGGTATAAATTGGATAAGTTTAGATTTAGGAAAGACTTGGGTAAATACTGGTTCAGTAACAGGGTTGTTGATTTGTGGAACCAATTGCCGCGTAACATTGTGGAGGTGGGG
>WNGS01142642.1:0-13930 GCA_020271785.1 Procambarus virginalis | reverse complement strand
CACTTCCGCCTTCGACAAGCTGCCGCCGGAGGTGGGTAGTTAAGTTTATTGTGCACCCCCAGCCCTGGGGAGCGGGCATTGGAATGTGACCATTACCCCCCCCCCTTCTAGATGTTACTACTGCTCGGCTTAGACTCGGTTACAAGTATCTCTGGGAATTCTCATTATCTGCTGATGTAGACCTAACAAAATGTAAACTGTGTCAACAAAATTATTCGCACCCTCCGTCCCTATGTGATGGAGTGCGAAAAGATACGTGAATTTAGAGACAATTCTATAACTAATGTTCCAGCGATGTGTAAATATTTCATTCAAAATGATCTGCTACCAGAAATTTTAGCCAAATATCCCCAGTTTGCTAACTGCTGAGTTGACCCTGAGCAGCCGTGGAGTGCGGACGTGTCCCTCCGTGACTGCTAGGGTAGTCAGCCGTTTGATCGCCAGGTGGCGGGGCGTAGCTGCCCCCCCCCCCCACCCCCAGTGTTGTTGCCTGCCTGGCGGAGTGCAGACGTGGCAGGTGTTGGGTTCACCATGGGTGGTCCCCTACCAGCTGTTAAGCGAGTGAACTCAGTAGGACTGGAATTCTCTGGCCGTGCTGGGTATCCTGAGGTAGCGGAGGTGCTGTGTGACTTGCTGCATATCCCGGTGCTCGATGTCGACGGGATTGAGCTGGTGACTGCGCATCGCGTTGTTATCAAGCTGGCGACGGAGGAGGTATACCGTGCCTTCCTCAGTCGTTACGAGGGGCGCTCGCTGTCCTTGCCGGGAGGTACCGGCTCAGTCTCCATATCAGACCGGAGTGGTGCGCTGACCTATGTCAGCGTGCATGGGGCGCCCCTGGAGTTTCCCGAAGAGCTTCTGCGACGTTATTTCCAGCGATTTGGGCCCGTAGTCAGTGTGAGGGTAAACACGATTCCTCCGGGAAATATGCCGGGAGGCGGACGAATATTCGCACCTTGGGCATGCGTCTGCGGTCGGACATTCCATCTTCGGTCCGGCTTCTGGGATGCTACATCCGGGTGTACTATGCCCGGCAGCCTAGGACCTGTTTCCGGTGTGGCTTGCTGGGGCATCAGGCTGCCGGGTGCGAGGCGGAGCCGGTTGCACCTGTCAACCTCTTTCGGGAAGAAGATTTCCCTCCGCTTCCCCTGGACGAGGACTTCGGGGATGCGGGGACCGACCGGCTCGATGTTGCGGCTCCCCCGGCGTCCCCTGACGTTTCCCCGGATGTCGCCAGCCCTCCTCAGGCTGTTGCGATGATGTCGGTGGATCCTCATGCTCCTGTTCCTGCTCCTGTTCCTGCTGCTCCGGTGGCCCTTTATGCTGCGCCTCCTCATCGCCTGTTCACCTGTCTTCAGTTGCTGCGCCTGGCCCTGTCTCCTCGACTCGGATCACAGCTGTGCTGGATGCTGAAGTGGCTGTGGGGTCCCGGTTGTGTGTGGTCCGGTTCCCCCTGCGGTTGAGGCTGCTGCAGTCATGAGACGGGCGTTGGTCCGCACGGCTTGTGCTGCCAGTGGTTCTGGATCCGCCTCCGGCTCTGAGGATGTGCGCCCGGTGCCCAAACGGTCCAGGCGTTCTTCTGCTGCATGGGCTGATGTGGTGGATTTCGAAGCCGATGGGTCTTCGGGAAATGTGGTGGTAGACGCTGACGTCCATGTCCCTGCTGATGACAAGGAGTGTGTGTATGATTCACCCCCTGTTTCTTCTGTCAGCGGTTCCCCGCAGTGGGGGGTGGTTGCTCCTCCGGATGCTGGTGAGGGGGTGCTGGTGCGGGCCGCGACCTAGTATTGCTCCTAAAGAAGGATGTTCGGCGAGGGGGGCCACTGCCGGTGTCCCGTCCGGAGGTTGCTGCAGGGCCCTGTGAGGCTGCCGAAGTTCCGTGTGCGAGGCCAGTTACCCGCGCCTGCAAGGGGACGCCCGTCCCGTTCATCATGGCCAACGGCTTGCCGCATTCGAAATCCAACCCTGTGCAGATTGTCTATCATGACCGCGTGAAGCCTATTCCGTGGTGCCCCACGACTGTCTGGGTTCCGGACGCGCGGGCATTTGTTGAATGTGTGCCGATTTCCATGCCCGATCCTCGGACGTCCCTTAGTGCCCCTATTCCAGAAGACATACTGGTGTTGTGGGAGGCGTATTGTCTTCTTTTTCCGGCAACTGAGTGGCCGGAAAAGTATGCGCAGTCCTGATAGTCCGTGTGCTTGCTGTGTGTATCGGGTGTGTATTGGGCTTTGGTATGTTATGCACTGTTTATTGTGTACCCTTCAAGGCCGATGTCGTCCTTGTTTTCTGTATGGTAATTTAGGCTCGACCGTTTTATGACTTATGTTTATTTGATTTGTTGTATTATGTTTATTTGATTTGTTGTCTTATGTGCCCTTCTGGCTATGCTGTTTGCTCTCTTCCGTGCGGGGTTTTTGTGCGGTTATTTTGTTTTGGTTTGTTTTGTTTTATTTTGGTTTATTTTGTTTTGTTTTGTTTTTTTTTGTTTCTGTTTCTGGTTTAACTTGTTGTTGTGCCATGTACCTTGTGCCATGTTGTTGTGTACCGATGGGTATGTACTGTTTGCTATGCGCCTATGTTTTTGTTGGTTTGTCTTTGTTTATACTTTGTACTGCAGGTGTTTCTCATTTGTACTGTACTTTACTTGCTTTTTTGAGTTTTGTACTTTGTTATGCTGTCCTGTCGGCCCTTCTGGCTGATGGGTTTTTTGTTTCTCCTTGTTTTGTAATGTTTTTATTGTATTTAATTAGCATGTTTTCATGTAAAAATAAAAATAAAAAAAAAAAAAAAGTTTGCTAACTGTAGGTAGTAACTGAGTGATTGTAACCTATCCACCGCTGCCCACTGGATGGGGGGCGGTGTGCAGGACAAATATATAAATTGTGACACTAGCTTTCCACATATGTCAGTTGCTTAATTTAGAACCTGTATTTGAGGTCGATCTCGAACCCATTGTTGATGTGACGACTTATATTGAATTTTGTAACTAGCTCATTAAGATTGTAACTTGCTTAGCTAAATGAATTGTGGGGCTCAGTCCCTTAGCCCATTATGTGCCTCTGTAACCCTTTCCACTACCGCCCACGGGATGGGTATGGGGTGCATAATAAATGAACTAAACTAAAAAAAACTCTGAACACCGCAACGTTTGTGCTTATATGAATATACGTCACATACACATATTTTATACCAAACATTTAATTTGTATCATTAGTTCTTTATTGTTCACTTACATACTCAAAGAAGTAACATCTACATTCGAGGAAGGATTCCAGAAGCAGTTAACCACTGCGATTTCTTGTTTCTGTAATCCTTCTTTATGCTGTAGGTAAAGCAGTTAATAGAGTTACTGTCTCCTGCTCCTGGGGTTGGTGGTTCGAGACTCCTAGTGCCCAGGTGAATGTGGAGAAGGTCAGTAGATCGACCTTGGAGGTGGACCTCGATATACGCCTAACGAATAGACATGCATAAGCTGCCTGTCCTCAGTGTATATTTTTACATTCTCGCTCATTCTCGCTGATTCTCGCTCATTCTCGCTCATTCTCGCTCATTCTCTCTCATTCTTTCTCATTCTTTCTCATTCTCTCTCTCTCTCACTCTCACTCTCACTCTCTCTCTCTCTCTCTCTCTCTCTCTCTCTCTCTCTCTCTCTCTCTCTCTCTCTCTCTCTCTCTCTCTCTCTCTCTCAGCACCCACATATGTGTTGTATGTGGATGCTGAAGTTCTGTTTCTTGTCTATGTATAGCTCAAGGAACTTTCCATAATTTTTATTGCTAATGTTAACATTGTCTATCTTAAATTTAATTTGGTTTGAGGATTTACTTTCAAATAAAATGTAGTCTGTCTGTTTTATGTTTAGTGGGAGTTTGTTGGTTTACATCCATGAGTGGACTCTCTGTCTAGCTTCAGACCCAGTCATGTTACAATTGTGTCTTAGAGAGTTAAGCGTAATTAAAGGATGATAGAAAATCACTTACAATTAATGCATCAAGTTTGTAGACTTGACCACATTTTAGTGTAAGAAGCAAGGCAAATAGTTCTGTCTGATGGGTAGAGGCAACTGCACTTGCAGCTGCACCCGTGGGGCGGTGTAGGAAAACATCAGTGTATGTGATTTGAGAGAGAGAGAGAATGATCTGTGGACAGAGCATCAATATGGCTTAAGGTATTGGGTTTTGCCTCAAGACGAAGCATAATAAATACATCCGGTCTCTTAGCCTCGACCGCGGCGGTAACTTTATGGTCAGGAAGCCACAAATATTTACAATGGGGCTCGGTCAGTCAATATGATTCCTTTGACATCACTCAACTTATGTATTCTGCTCTCGTATTGACAATTTGAATGATATTAAGAACATTTTGAATATCTTCTGACATAGATGGTGCTATAGTTGATTGTTGTTCATGACCTATGTTGATTCCATGTTCATGACAGTAAATACCGAGCTTAATAAAGTCCATCTTTGGCTAACTGCCAACAAACTCACCCTTAACATTGACAAAACTTTCTATATTCTGTTTGGCAATAAATCCTCTAACCAAATAAATCTCAAGATTAACAATACCCAAATTTGTAACAAATTAGATGGCAAATTCCTTGGCGTTCTCATTGATCACAAGCTTAATTTTCAGGGACACATTCTAAATATATCAAAAAAGTTTCTAAAAACTGTTGGCATTCTTTCCAAGATCAGATATTATGTACCCCGCCCTGCCCTGGTGACTCTCTATTACTCCCTCATCTATCCATATCTCAACTATGGTATTTGTGCTTGGGGTTCTACTACCCAAAATCATTTACGTCCTCTAATTACTCAACACAAAGCTGCTATTAGGACAATATCCAACTCTGGCCCCAGACATCACTCGGTACCCCTACTCAAATCTCTCAATATGTTAGATATTAAGTCACTGCACATTCTCTCATGTGTATTATACATATATAAAACGCTGAACTGTAATGCCAATCCTGACCTCAAAAGCTTCATTGAAAGCTGTAACAGAACCCATGAGCACCACACCAGAAATAAATACAGTTTTGATATTCCAAGAGTACGACTTAACCAAACTAAAAATGCTCTACAAATCAAGGGACCCAATGTGGAATGACCTTCCCAACCATGTTAAAGACTGTACCTCTCTCAACCAGTTTAAGATTAAAACTAAACACTACCTGTTAAACTCCCTGTAACCTACCTTACCCCTCTATTGTCAACCCATGTCTTATTTTTTTTTTTTTTTTTTTTTTCTTATTCAACGCTGTTTGTCTACATATTGTATTTGTGCTGCTTTTCAGTCATGTTCCCCCCTTTTTTTGTACCTTTATTTGTATCTGTTCTCAAAACATTTTATTCTTTTTGTTCAATTAGCATTAAGTTTTAGATATTAATGTTTTCTTGCCCGAAACGCATTGCGTAATAGTGGCTTTAGGCATTGTATGTACTAGCTCTATCTATAAATCGATCAACTTATGTAAAATCTCTCTATGTATGTACCTTTCCTGAATAAACATTTTATTTATTTACCTGTCCAGTGGGTCGAGACTGGTCTCATTAGCATCTCTCAGATTGGTAGAAAGAAATTCTTGCTGCAAGAAGGTGTGTTCTCAGAGCTAACTAGGGTAACTAAAATGCATATTTCCTAAATAAGTACTTTAATTACAAATATTTGAAAATATATGGTATGTTTCCGAATTTTTGATAATATAGAACATATTGTGGTTTATAATTAAGTTCTTAATAGTGATTCTATCCGGCATCATAATTTACATACATATCTACTTCTGTTTTTCAATTTCTTTCTTTAGTATGCACCCCATGCCCATTCCGTGGGCGGTGGTGTAAATTAAGGATTACAGAGGCACTTAATCGGTTCAGGAACTGACCTCTCTAGTTCGTTTAGCTAAGCAAATAACAATCTTTTGACGCTAGTTACAAATTATTAATGTTATATATACATGTACACATACTTATGCATACATGTACATATACATACTGTGACGATAATCTCTTATCAGAGATTTAGCCTGCTATTTCTGTATTTCATCACGTCCTCATCAATATACAAGATACGTTTTGTAGTGGCTAAACGTATATATTAATATAGCCACACGTACCAGCAACTCCCTCCTCCCCCCCACTCCAGCACCTGCTGTACACACCTGGTCGACGCGCCGAACCCTTCAACTGCCTAACTAGTGACTTGCGGCCATCCAGCTTCCTCATTGGCCGCCAACCAACACGCCACTCCGGTTCCTCGCCAATCACAAGTCATCGCCAGTTATTGTTGGAGTCCCTTGCGTTTCTGCCAGCCAGAATATCGTGTGCTCTCAGACTATGAACACCTAAGTGACTCACCTTGTGTGGTCAAATAGAGGTTTATAGTTAGTGCATATATTCCAGCATTCATATTTTATTTACCTTTGTATGTCAATTCTCCTCCCCATTAACGTAATCTTTTTTCATGTTTATTTATTTTTCCACTTGACATTTTTTACCATTAAGCCAAGATTTTGCATTTATTTCAATTTGTGTTTTTTATTGTTATTAAACTACATCGTTTATTATTGTGTTTTATGTTTCTGACCTTACCACAGATTACCAATCACGCAGTCATTCTTTTTTTTTCTCTTTTTTTTTCCTTTTCTTTTTTTTTATATTTTATATGTGGCCCAGCACTGACACCTGCTAGTTGGAAGACTGCCGACCACCATTTCCAACTCGTTACCGTTACAATACGTATACATATATACATACACATACATATTTAATCACCCACACAAATACATACATATTTAATCACCCACACAAATACACACATCAATAATCTTTTGTGTCACAAGTGATCAACAAGAGGCTCACAACAATCACTATACAAGGCACTTTACATCTATTGTGAGTCGCACAGTTACTAGACATCATTTGGTCACCATTTGGTCCGGGAGTCATCTCCCGTCACGCAGGGTGCAGTCGCGCCTCTACAGATCTCCAGTATCATCTCTTGATACTGGAAATGGCTCAAAAGGGCCACCACTTACGGGCTATTCATGCCCGTGTCATCTCTTGGGTGGCTTAATCTTTATCAATCAATTATCAATCAGTTACTAGTCTTGCTCCACACCCACCCAACGGGGCGGCAGCTTTACAGTCATGTGCTCCACACCCACCCAACTGGGCGGCAACTTTACAGTCATGTGCAAGCATTACCTACAGTAAGCAAATTTTGGATACTTCGCTAAGATTTCGGGCAGCACATCATTATGAATGAAGTACTTACACATTTCTTGGAAACCAGTGATGGTGTTATCTCTAAATTCCGTGATTTTTTCACATTTCGTTATAGAATGACGCAAAGTATGTGATTAGTTCTGCTGACAGAGTTTACATTTAGTCAAATCTACATCAGCAGATGTTACAAATTCCCAGAGGTACTTGTAGCCGAGCCTAAGCCTAGCAGTGGTAACATCTAGAAGTCTGCTAATCTTATTGGACGACCCACAGACGTGCGGTACTTCCTGCATAACAGAATGATGATAGATGGAGTAATTGGTGTGAATTTCACTTTGCCTTAAGTCTCTGAAATTTAGTTGATGTTCCCGGAATATTACTGCCCTCAGGCTGCTCAAAGGCAGTCCAAGTTGGTAATAAATTCCCTCTTTATGAGCAAAAGTCTTGGCCAACTCATCAGTTCTATCATGCATTCGAAGACCAATATGGGAAGGAATCCACAGGAGACAAACTCTGACTCCATCATTGATTTTTTCATTATATCTGTGTCTAGCTTCAGAGATAAGCACGTCACAGTTATGCCTGTTGTGTATTAAAATGACTACTTTTTATGTTAATTTCTTTTTGTAAATGATGATGATAAAGTTCAATAAATGTAAGTAAGTAATTATCAAAGAAGGCACCAAGCCGGGAAGGCTATGTAGCACCATGAAATAAAGGTATTATTGAAACTTTATAAGAAAACGTTAAATCCTAAATATATCTCTATTCCTATACTTGAAATATTGTATACTTTGCTCTCTCCATCGTACTTCTGCACCTGCTGGCAAGTGGTGCGGTGCGATGTGCAGGTGGTGTTCATTACTAGGTGAGCTGGCAGGTGGTGTTCACTGCTAGATGACCTGCTGTTCACCTAGCAGTAATTAGGTACCTGGGAGCTAGTTAATTGTTGTGGGGATGTATATCCTGAGGCCCTGTATACAATGTTCACAACAGAACAATATATAATCATTTCATGGTATACAGCACATTGAGAAAGAATGAAGGTTAGATCGAAAAATTTTGTTTATAATACGCTTACACATTTATTGAGTCTTTCCTTCACCTTCATTCAAGCACAAGGGTATTACAGTAAGTTTTTTATTATTATTTTTATTAATATTATTAGTTTTTTAGTTTGTATTATTATTTGTATTATTGTTAACAGGAGGAGTGAGGGGGGGGGGGGTTAATGGTTCACATGTCCACATTCCAATGCCCGCTCCCCAGGGCTGGGGGTGCACAATAAACTACCCACCTCCGGCGGCAGCTTGTCGAAGGCGGAAGTGGAGCCTAGGCCGTTTGTCATGATAATTAGTGATGGCTCTTATTTTGATTGAGTCCGTAATCCAGTTAAGCCTTTATTCTTAATTTATATTACAATGCTGGTAAAATACACTTCTTGATGATGAGTATGGAGTACAAATGAACTCATTGTGTACCCTATGCTCACAGGATGAGTATAGTGTACACAATGAACTACCACTCACATGATGGGTATGGGTTGCACAAGAAACTATCGCGCAGAGGATTAGTATGGAGAGCAAAGTAAACAAAGATTCACGCGATGAGAAAGGGTTGCACAATGTCCTATATGACTCACAGGATGAGTATGAGGGTGCACAATAAACTACAGGTCACAGGATTAGTATGGGTTGCACAATAAATTACAGGTCAGAGGATGGGTATGGGTTGCACAATAAATTACCGCACAGAGGATGAGTATAGGGTGCACGTAAACAGGACTCACAGGATGAGTATGGGATGCACAATAAACTACCATTCACAGGATGAGTCACAGGATATTCGTGCTCTATATTAAGGTAACTAAAATACACCTCTGTTTCCAAAATACTTTAATGACCAATATTTGCAAATATATTTTATGTTTCCGATGATATAAAACATATCATCATATATTAAGTGTCCCAGTATTACAGTCGTGTTCGTTCTCGACACACAATCGAGATTCCGTGTTCGAATCCTGGGCGGGACAGAAATGGTTGGGTACATTTCCTCTCACGTTACAAGAGTTGTTACATTCTTGTACAGCCACTAGCTAGTACGCGTAGCGTTTCGGGCAGGTCCCTGGAATACGATCCCCGCCGCGAAGAATCCAAGTACACATTTTACTGTTGCGTTAAACAGAGGCTACAGTTAAGGATTTGCGCCCAGTAAATCCTCCCCGGCCAGGATACGAACCCATGACATAGCGCTCGTGGAACGCCAGGCGAGTGTCTTACCACTACACCACGGAGGCTGTTCAACACCACGGAGACTGCTATGCGACTGTTCACCAAGCAGTAAGTAGGTACTCAGGAGTTAGTCAGCTTGTTGTGGGGTTGCATCCTAGGCGGGGTCAGTAATTCGACCTTAAGGATGACCTTGATAAAAGCCTATCGTGTATGAATATACTGTGGCTTCCTGTCCCCAACACAATGAATTGTTATAGTTATAATATTATGGTTTATAATTAAGTTCTTAAGAGCGATCCTGTGTCATAATTAACATACGTCTATCTTTACCTCAACATTTTATAAGTTAATTTCTTTCTGTATATGATGATGATCATATACAACTAAGGTAGCATTGCAACTTTATAGGAAATTGTTAAATCCAAAATATATCTTGGTTCTTATACTTGAGATATTGTTGCAATAAACGTCTGAAAACAAAGTTTATATCTGTATTTAAAATATAAAACATTTTGCGTTTATCAACGCATCTCTCCGAATTACAAATTTTATCTGAATTGTGAAGCCTGTATTGCCCGCCTGGCAGGACACTGATGCATTGGAAGTTCAGCGACACCATCGCCGGTGTCTGGACACCGGCGATGGTGTGGTATTGGCTATATATTTAACCATATCTTGGGTTTCATTTAAGATATATTTTCCTTGAAATGTAGTCACATTATCGTCTAGATCTGTGTTTATGCTGACATATAGAACTTTAATGTTACTTTGCATATATGCAAATGAATTACACAATTGATTCATTTGTTTGCAGGCCTTCACACTCCCTGAGATAGCCATCACATAACTATAAAAAGGCATATATCTTCACTTTCACTTCAGTTATATTTATGCTAAAGTATTAACATGCAACTTATATTTCTATCTTTATTATGACAGAAAATTTCGTTTATTACAATGAAATTAACATTGATCTTCGAAAGGTCATAGTTCCCATCGATAGGGAGAACGTCGGCCAAGAAACCTTGTATAAAATATGAATATCTTTCCTCTCTAATATGATATAATCTTTGTGATGGATTCACAAAAACTATTTTTATCTCTGCCTTTCTGATAACATATACATATATAAGTTTTATTTGTGAATCTCTATTAATTAAGTAATATATCAGAGAGCGTGTTGGGTTCGGTGTTCTATGAACGAAAAGGACATGAGTAGTTTAAGTAGCGAACGCATACAAACGAATAACTTTATTATCTATGTAACAAAATTATTGTCCTGTGGAGTTGATTTAACTTCCAGACACATTTTTTAAAATAAATATTAAATGTTTTGTGGCTATTTATGAAAGATATTATTACAAATACCCATTCTACTTGTTAATATAAATATTTAAATTTGCTACAATTTGAGCAAGAAGTGCGACGACTGGGTCACTGTGTACAGGAGGCTGCTATTGCAGCAAACACTCTCCAGGCGACCATATATCTTGAATAAGTCGCTCCACAATTTTGTCGCTTGGACCGTCGACTTCCTATGGCGTCACCTGCTACATATTTACTTCAAATTTCAATATAAAATTACATTATTTCAGAGTGAAAATAGGTTTGATCATGTTCTACGTGCAGCACTAACATTACAGTAAGTAAATATACCATATTTCTTCATTACTTACGTAATGCAAGGAGGATTTGGGTACATTTGGGTACATTTGGGTAGATTTGGGTAATTCTACGGACCCGTTTACGGCCTGGGGCCGGATTCAGGAAGGTACTTACGAAGGTTTTTCCTCTTAGCTAAGAATGTTTTCCTTCTTAGCGCCTTCGTGGCGGCTACGTCGGTATTCAAGTAGCTACACTAAGTGGAAAAACCTTCGTAAGTTTATTCCGGGATTTAAGTGTGGTTTCGACCACTCGTAGCTTTACGTAAACTGGATATAACTCAATTTTTCTCTACTACATAACACTGGGATCGATTTTAAGATTTTGGAACATAAACAAAAGATTATAAAACTTGAATCTAATAAATATACATATAAATATAAATATGTTTATTCAGGTAAGGTACATACATACAAGTAATGTTACATTAATGGATCGAATTATAGATAGAGCTAGTACATACAATGCCTAAATTAAGCCACTATTACGCAATGCGTTTCGGGCAGGAAGAACATTAATATCTAGAACTTAATACTAATTGAGCATAAAGAAAAAAATGTGTTGAGAACAAACACAAAAAAGATAAAAAAAAGCGTTTTGGGCAGGAAGAACATTAATATCTAGAACTTAATACTAATTGAGCATAAAGAAAAATATGTGTTGAGAACAAAAACAAATAAAGAAAAAAAAAAGAGGAACATGACTGAAAAAGCAGCACAATTACAAAAGGTTGACAAACAGCGTTGATTAAAAAAAAATAACAGACATGGGTTGAAAATAGAGGGGTAAGGTAGGTTACAGGGAATTTATTAGGTAGTGTTTAATTTTAAGCTTAAACTGGTTGAGAGAGGTACAGTCTTTAACATGGTTGGGGAGGTCATTCCACATTCTGGGTCCCTTGATTTGTAGAGCATTTCTAGTTTGATTAAGTCGTACTCTTGGAATATCAAAAGTGTATTTATTTCTGGTGTGGTGCTCATGGGTTCTGTTACAACCTTCAATGAAGCTTTTGAGTTCAGGATTGGCATTACAGTACAGCGTTTTATATATGTATGATACACATGAGAGAATGTGCAGTGACTTAATATCTAACATATTCAGAGATTTGAGTAGGGGTACCGAGTGATGTCTGGGGCCAGAGTTGGATATTGTCCTAATAGCAGCTTTATGTTGAGTAATTAGAGGACGTAAATGATTTTGGGTAGTAGAACCCCAAGCACAAATACCATAGTTGAGATATGGATAGATGAGGGAGTAATAGAGAGTCACCAGAGCAGGTCGGGGAACATAATATCTGATCTTAGAAAGAATGCCAACAGTTTTTGAAACTTTTTTGATATATTTAGAATGTGTCCCTGGAAATTCAGCTTGTGGTCAATGAGAACGCCAAGGAACTTGCCATCTAATTTGTTACAAATTTGGGTATTGTTTATTTTGAGATTTATTTGATTAGAGATTATTAGATTATTATTAGATTAGTTTGGAACAGGGTGTAGATACTTCCACCCCAAATTATGTCAATCCTCATTAGGGACAAAAAATGCTACAATCTTCAGTGTCCGGAATTCCACGTAAGAGGTACACGGCGTTATAGACGGGAAGATCAATATGACACTACTGACAATTTTTAGAGGAAGGCAGAAACAGCGTAGAAAATATAAGGGAGAGGAACAGCCAGATGGAACCACTACAGGATTACAGAGGGGAGGGAAGATACCCACAAGACTGGAATACACATTACCAACGAATACACAGGTACTACACCACACAACACCCGCCCCACTACCGAAACTGACGAATCACTTCGAAAACAACACACCCTGGACGCAAACACAGTGGCCTCCTTACCGGACCTCAGATATTAACACCAAGTAAGGCAACCGGCACTTCCACTACCACGATAACATCATTTATATTTGCAACATTCAAGGTATAAAAACACGCAATTCCAACAAAGTTCACTTTATAGATGGTCTCCTTCATGAGGCAAATGCAGTGTTTGCAGCCCTAACAGAAACCCACACAAAGGACTATCATGATGGTGAATATGGATCTCAGAGTACAATCTTTTCAGATGTGATAGGAAACACCGACTTCAGGGTGGGGTCAGCCTATACATCAAAGACACACTCATCTGTACTGAGTGCTAAACACCTCAAATGATATAGGTGGAAGTGCTTATAGTCAAAATAGAGATCCTAAATGTAGTTATTGTCCTTGTATATAAGTCACCGGAGGCAAACCTCAGCAGTTTAAAGACCAACTAATGAAAATAGAACACTGCTTGGAAAACCTCATAAATCCAGCTCCGAACATCATTCTGCTTGGAGACTTCAACCTACGGCACCTGAAATGGAATCACCTGGCTAATACAGTAATATCAGAAAGAATACCAGGAAGTAGCCTTAATGAACAGGCACATGCAAATGACCTGCTACGGATGTGCGACAGGTTTGCCTTAAACCAGCAAATAGTAGAACCAACTAGGAAGGAGAACACGCTGGACCTCATTTCACTAATAATGATGAATTGATCAGGAACATAATGATTACAAATTCCTGTTACTCAGATCACAACTTATTGAAGTTATGACAACCATGGGGAATAGACCTTCAAAACCAGTCCAGATTCCCGGTGGAGGAGATTTCAGCAAATTCAACTTCAACAATAAACAGATAAACTGGGAGCAAATAAACCAGGACTTCACAGAAATAAACTGGGAAGAACAGCTACAAAATACGAACCAGAACCAGTGCCTGAAAAAAATAAACTCAGTAGCACTAGAAATATGTACAAACGCATCCC
>WNGS01142641.1:0-12241 GCA_020271785.1 Procambarus virginalis | reverse complement strand
TATTTGACCTGTCTCAGTTTTTAATGGACCTATCCTTTCCTAGTCCTTAGTTCGATATAACTGAAACAACCCTCGTGAGTAAAAAAATAGTGAGTCCTCCTCCGAATTAATTTCCCTTACCTATTTCGTATCATCGGCAAATTTGCAAATGTTGCTACTCAAACCCGAATCTAAATCATTTATATAATTATAAACAACGAGGGTCCCAGGACAGAGCCTTGAGGCACTCCACTTACAACATTTTCCCACTCTGACTTGACTCCATTTATACTAACTCTCTGTTTCCTTTGGTATAGCCATGCCCTAATCCAGCTTAATATAGCACCACCAATACCATGAGACTCTATCTTTTTAATCAGTCTTTCATGTGGCACTATATCAAAAGCTTTGCTAAAGTCAAGGGTACACAACATCACAATCCTTAATCTACTGCCTCAACTATGCTAGAATAAAAAGGTTACAAATTTGTTAAACATGAACGGTCTTGGTTCTTATGAACGTGTCCAGCGTAGGATGACTAAGTTAATTCCCAAATTAGAAATCTTTCATATGAAGAAGATTAACTAAGCTTAAGTTGCATTCACTGGAAAGGCGAAGAGTTAGGGGTGACATGATAGAGGTTTACAAGTGGATGAATGGACATAACAAAGGGGATATTAATAGGTATTAAAAATATCGACACAAGACAGAACACGAAACAATGGGTATAAATTGGATAAATTTAGATTTAGGAAAGACTTGGGTAAATACTGGTTTTGGTAACAGGGTTGGTTGTTGATTTGTGGTTCTAATTACCGCATAACGTGAAGGTGGTGGGGGTCCCTCGATTGTTTCAAGCGCGGGGTTGGACATGTTTATGAGTGGGATTGGGTGGTAATAGATAGGAGCTGCCTCGTATGGGCCAATACGCCTTCTGCAGTTGCCTTTGTTCTTATGTTCTTATTTATTTATAAAACCATGTTGCGACTCAATTATTAAGTTATTTTTTTCAAGATGAAGACGAATTTTATTTGCTAATTATAGATTCGAGTAACTTTCCCACAATGACGTTAGGCTAATTGGTCGATAGTTAGACGCAAGTATTCTATCTCCTTTCTTAAAAACTGGTATCACATGAGCAACTTTCCAAACTCTGGCACTCTGCCTGACTCTATTGATTTATTAAATATGATTGACAGTGGGTCACAAAGCTCACCTTTGCATTCTTTAAGCACCCTGGCAACACTTCATTCCGGCCCTGGGGATTTGTTTGGTTTGAGTTTTTCTATTTGTTTAAGAACATCCTCCCTGGTAACTGCTAAACTCGTCAACCTGTCCTCGTTCCTACCCACGTAGACTTGTTCGGCTGAAGGCATATTGTTAAGTTCCTCTTTAGTAAATACAGATACAAAATATTTATTAAAAATACTACTCATCTCTTCATCACTATCTGTTATTTGACCTCAGTTTTTAATGGGCCTATCCTTTCCCTAGTCTTAGTTCGATATAACTGAAAAAACCCTTTAGGATTTGTCTTTGCTTGCCCTGCTATACGAACTTCATAGTTTCTTTTTGCTTTCCTTATCTCTTTTTAACATTTTTAACCACTTGAACGAATTCCTGTTCTATAGTGTCCTCCCCATTTTTAATCCTTTTGTACCAAGCTCTCTTTTTACCTATAAGGTTTTTCAAATTCTTTGTTATCCACTTTGGGTCATTAGTATTCGATCTATTCAATTGTGTGGTATACTACGTTCCTGTGCTTTGTTTAGAATATTCTTAAATAAGTTATATATTGATTCCACATCGACATCCCCATTTACATCACCTTTCACTGGGTTCATGTCTCGCTCCAAGTCCGGCCCACACCCCATACCCAAGGATTTCCAATCAATTTGACCCAAAAAATTTCTTAGGCTATTAAAATCAGCTTTTTGAAAATCTGGCACTTTAACAGAAGTTTCTCCTACAGGTCTATTCCATACTATGCTAAATCTGATTTCTTTGTGATCACTGTTCCCTAGCTCACTCCCTATTTCGATGTCATTAATTTGTGTTTCCCTGTTAGTTAACACTAAATCTAAATATTATTTTCCCGTGTTGGTTCCTTAATGTGTTGCGTAAGAAAGCAATCGTCAATTAATTCTAGAAAATCTTCTGCTTCACTATTCCCTGTTTTGTTCACGCAGTTTATTCCACTAAAATTAAAGTCACTTATGACATAAATACTGTTAGATCTAGATGCCCAGATATTTCATCCCATAGATGCTTTTGCTTCCATTCTGTCTAAAATTGGTGGCCTATATATAACTCCTAATATAATATTATTTGCTTTTTCGTTTAATTCTATCCAAATAGTTTCTGTTGGTGGCCTCAGTTTGTATTCCCTCTTTGAGACTACATTTCAAATTGTCCCTAACGTATATGGCTACTCCACCTCCTCGTCTAATATATCTATCTGTGTGAAAGGGTTTATGTCCATTTATTTGATATTCAGCTAATAGTTCTCTATTATCAACATTCTTCCACGTTTCGGTGAGTGCAATATTATCTATTTTTTCTGTGCAGACAAGAGCATTTAATTCGTTAATTTATTTCTTAGACTTCTACTGTTTGTGTAAATACCCTAAGTGAATTGTTATTTTGAGGCCCTTCTCTTTCCCTGATCATTTTGTCAATTCCTTTCTCCCGCAAACACATACTTTTATTCCATCCTTCCTCCAAATCAATTCCCATACCTCTATCTACTAACAGTTTAAACCCAAACAAACACCTCTAACCACTTCTTCCAACGAGTTTGCAACAGCAACAGCTCCAGCTCTCGATAGATGCACCCCATCCCGAGCATACATTTCATTTCTTCCATAGAAGTGTTCCCAGTTGTCTATATAAGATATTGCATTAGATTTGCAATATCTTTCCAGCCTGCAATTGACACCATTTAGATTATGCAGTTCAGTTTTGGTCGCCATATTATAGAATGTATATAAATTCACTTGAACGTGTCCAGCGGTGGACGACTAAGGTAATTCCCTAAATTAGAAATCTTTCTTATGAAGAAAGATTAACTAAGCTTAAGTTGCATTCACTGGAAAGGCGAAGAGTTAGGGGGTGACATGATAGGGGGTTTAAATGTGGATGAATGGACATAACAAAGGGGATATTAATAGGGTATTAAAAGTATCAACACAAGACAGAACGCGAAACAATGGGTATAAATTGGATAAGTTTAGATTTAGGAAAGACTTGGGTAAATACTTGGTTTCAGTAACAGGGTTGTTGATTTGTGGAACCAATTGCCGCGTAACGTTGTGGAGGTGGGGTCCCTCGATTGTTTCAAGCATGGGTTGGACATGTATATGAGTGGGATTGATTGGGTGGTTATAAATAGGAGCTGCCTCGTATGGGCCAATAGGCCTTCTGCAGTTGCCTTTGTTCTTATGTTCTTATGTTCTTATGTCCAATCATCCACTTGTAAACCTCTCATGTCACCCCTAACTCTTCGCCTTTCCAGTGAATTTAAGCTTTGTTAATCTTTCTTCATATGAAAGATTTCTAAATTGGCGAATTAACTTAGTCATCCCACGCTGGACACGTTCAAGTGAATTTATATCCATTCTATAGTACGGCGACCAAAATTGAACGGCTTAATCTAAATGGGGCCTAACCAGAGCAAGATATTTCTGAAGAACAACACCAGGTGTTTTGTTACTAACGCTTCGATTAATTTATCCCAGTGTCCTATTTGCCTTATTACGACATTCATGCATTGATCCTTTTGTTTTAAATTCTTACTAATCATAACTCACCAGATCCCTTCGCAATCCGACTTCGCAATCTCAACACCATCAAGCTCGTATCTTGTAACTTTATCATCATTACCTAGCCTAGCCTCAGAACTTTACATTTATCAGCATTAAACTGCATCTGCCAGTCCTTTGACCATTTCAAAGCGCTGTTTAGATCAACTTGAAGTGATAGTGAGGTCTTCTTCCGTGTTAATTTCCCTACCGATTTTTTTATCATCTGCAAATTTGCAGATGTTGCTACTCAAACCTGAATCTAAATCATTTATATATATTATAACAACAGAGGTCCCAGGACAGAGCGCTGAGGTACTCCACTAACAACATTATCCCACTCGTTGGGATAATGAAATGTATGCTCGGGATGGGGTGCATCTATCGAGAGCTGGGGGTTGTTGCTGTTGCAAATTCGTTGGAAAGAAGTGGTTAGAGGTGTTTGTTTGGGTTTAAACTGTTAGTAGATAGAGGTATGGGAGTTGTTTTGGAGGAAGGGATGTAATAAAAAGTATGTGTTTGCGGGAGAAAGGAATTGGCAAAATGATCAGGGAAAGAGAAGGGCCTCAAAATAACAATTCACTTAGGGTATATTACACAAACAGTAGAAGTCTAGAAATAAAATTAACGAATTAAATGCTCTTGTCTGCACAGAAAAAATAGATATTATTGCACTTACCGAAACGTGGATGAATGTTGATAATAGAGAACTATTAGCCGAATATCAAATAAATGGATTTAAACTATTTCACACAGATAGATATATTAGACGAGGTGGTGGAGTAGCCATATACGTTAGGGACAATTTGAAATGTAGTCTCAAAGAGGGAATCAAAACTGAGCCACACACAGAAACTATTTGGATAGAATTAAACGAAAAAGCAAATAATATTATAATTGGAGTTATATATAGGCCACCAAATTTAGACAGAATGGAAGCAAAGCATCTATGGGATGAAATATCTAGGGCATCTAGATCTAACAGTATTTATGTCATGGGTGACTTTAATTTGAGTGGAATAAACTGGTTGAACAAAACAGGGAATAGTGAAGCAGAAGATTTTCTAGAATTAATTGACGATTGCTTTCTTACGCAACACATTAAGGAACCAACACGGGAAAATAATATTTTAGATTTAGTGTTAACTAACAGGGAAACACAAATTAATGACATCGAAATAGGGAGTGAGCTAGGGAACAGTGATCACAAAGAAATCAGATTTAGCATAGAATGGAATAGACCTGTAGGAGAAAATTCTGTTAAAGTGCCAGATTTTCGAAAAGCTGATTTTAATAGCCTAAGAAATTTTTTGGGTCAAATTGATTGGAAAGTCTTGGGTATGGGGTGTGGGCCGGTCTTGGAGCGAGACATGAACCCAGCGATAGGTGATGTAAATGGGGATTTCGATGTAGATTCAATTTATAACGTATTTAAGAATATTCTAAACAAAGCACAGGAACGTAGTATACCACACAAATTGAATAGATCGATTACTAATGACCCAAAGTGGATAACAAAGAATTTGAAGAATCTTATAGGTAAAAAGAGAGCTTGGTACAAGAGGATTAAAAATGGGGAGGTCACTTTAGAACAGGAATTCGTACAACTAGTTAGAAATGTTAAAAAAGAGATAAGGAAAGCAAAAAGAAACTATGAAGTTCGTATAGCAGGGCAAGCAAAGACAAATCCTAAAGGGTTTTTCAGTTATATCGAACTAAGACTAGGGAAAGGATAGGTCCATTAAAAACTGAGACAGGTCAAATAACAGATAGTGATGAAGAGATGAGTAGTATTTTTAATAATATTTTGTATCTGTATTTACTAAAGAGGAACTTAACAATATGCCTTCAGCCCAACAAGTCTATGTGGGTGGGGACGAGGACAGGTTGACGAGTTTAGCAGTTACCAGGGAGGATGTTCTTAAACAAATAGTAAAACTCAAACCAAACAAATCCCCAGGGCCGGATGAAGTGTTTGCCAGAGTGCTGAAAGAATGCAAAGAGGAGCTTTGTGACCCACTGTCAATCATATTTAATAAATCAATAGAGTCAGGCAGAGTGCCAGAGTTTGGAAAGTTGCTAATGTGATACCAGTTTTTAAGAAAGGAGATAGATCACTTGCGTCTAACTATCGACCAATTAGCCTAACGTCTATTGTGGGAAAGTTACTCGAATCTATAATAGCAAATAAAATTCGTCTTCATCTTGAAAAACATAAATTAATAATTGAGTCGCAACATGGTTTTATAAATGGCCGTTCATGTTTAACAAATTTGTTATCTTTTTATTCTAGCATAGTTGAGGCAGTTGATAGTGGTAAGGATTGTGATGTTGTGTACCTTGACTTTAGCAAAGCTTTCGATACAGTGCCACATGAAAGACTGATTAAAAAGATAGAGGCTCATGGTATTGGGGGTGCTATATTAAGCTGGATTAGGGCATGGCTATACCAAAGGAAACAGAGAGTTAGTATAAATGGAGTCAAGTCAGAGTGGGAAAATGTTGTAAGTGGAGTGCCTCAAGGCTCTGTCTTGGGACCTCTGTTGTTTATAATATATATAAATGATTTAGATTCAGGTTTGAGTAGCAACATTTGCAAATTTGCCGATGATACGAAAATCGGTAGGGAAATTAATTCGGAGGAGGACTCACTATCACTTCAAGTTGATCTAGATAGGGTTTTGAAATGGTCAAAGGACTGGCAGATGCAGTTTAATGCTGATAAATGTAAAGTTCTGAGGCTAGGTAATGATGATAGAGTTACAAGATACGAGCTAGATGGTGTTGAGATTGCGAAGTCGGATTGCGAAAGGGATCTGGGAGTTATAATTAGTAAGAATTTAAAACAAAAGGATCAATGCATAAATGTTCGTAATAAGGCAAATCGGACACTCGGATTTATTAATCGCAGCGTAAGTAACAAGACACCTGGTGTGGTTCTCAAGCTATATCTTGCTCTGGTTAGGCCCCATTTAGATTATGCAGTTCAGTTTTGGTCGCCATATTATAGAATGGATATAAATTCACTTGAACGTGTCCAGCGTAGGATGACTAAGTTAATTCCCCAAATTAGAAATCTTTCATATGAAGAAAGATTAACAAAGCTTAATTTGCATTCACTGGAAAGGCGAAGAGTTAGGGGTGACATGATAGAGGTTTACAAGTGGATGAATGGACATAACAAAGGGGATATTAATAGGGTATTGAAAGTATCAACACAGGACAGAACGCGAAACAATGGGTATAAATTGGATAAGTTTAGATTTAGGAAAGACTTGGGTAAATACTGGTTCAGTAACAGGGTTGTTGATTTGTGGAACCAATTGCCGCGTAACATTGTGGAGGTGGGGTCCCTCGATTGTTTCAAGCATGGGTTGGACATGTATATGAGTGGGATTGGGTGGTTATAAATAGGAGCTGCCTCGTATGGGCCAATAGGCCTTCTGCAGTTGCCTTTGTTCTTATGTTCTTATGTTTATGACCAGTCAGCCTCACACCGCACGCTTGGTCAGTGTGCTGTGTCACAGAGTCTTGCTCTAAGGTCCCCATATCGGAAGTCGATATTTTTCACTTCACCCCAGTAGCCAGCCAACCGAGTAGGCTCAATATTCGCTAGAAACAAGAGTTTTCTAAATAATCATGATTTTTTGGGGGGGGAGGACGGACTTATCTGGTTTCAGCTATGCAAAATTAAATTTATATACACAGTATTTTCTATCCACATTTTCGATTACTTCAACTAACAAAATGATTTCTGGGCAGAAAATTTTCCTCAGCTATTTTACTGTTTGTGTGAAAACCGTGTTTAGTGTGATATTTATTACATTACACATGTTTTAACACGAAGCTGTGAATATATAGGCGATACCTAACGCCCCAGTCTCCCGCCCACACACAGGCCCCCGCCCACATTATTTTACACTTACTTGGATTAAACTCCAGCAGCCAATTGTCTGTCTACTCTTGAAGTTTGTCAAGCTGTAATTGTAGCACTTTACAATGCTCTTAAGTTCTTACTCTCCTAACTAACTTTGCATCATCTGCAAACATTGACATCTACAAACTCACTCCCTCTAGGAGGTCATTTACATAAATTAGAATGATGAATGGTCCTAGTACACAACCCTGTGGGATACCACTTTCCACTCCACTACAGTCTGACATTCTTTTATGATCCTTCGTTTCCTGTCAGGTACTTCAGTACAGTACTCAGTCTAGTGCCATTCCTATTATTCCCTTTTGTCTTTCCATCTTCTGTATTAATCTTTAAAAATCTTGATGATACTGAGTCTTAAAACAACATTGAGGGGGGTAAAAAGCTATTGACTGATAAAAAAATCTGAAAAATCAGTCAAGCAGTAACACTAAGAGCAAATGAGAAAAAAAAGTCAGAAAAAGTGGTAATGAAAGAGGTGCTAATGTAAACATAACTGGATTTGATGAGTGTAATACTGTATGTATGAGCCCTATGTGTAATGTATTGCACGATAGTGATTATCTTGAGAGTATCTTGAGATGATTTCGGGGCTTAACGTCCCCGCGGCCCGGTCCTCAACCAGGCCTCCTTTTTGTTACACATCCCCAGGAAGCAGCTGTCTACTCCCAGGTACCTATTTACTGCTAGGTAACAGGGGTATCGAGGTGAAAGAAACATTTTGCCCATTTGTCTCCGCCTCCACCGGGGATCGAACCTGGAACCTCAGGACTACAAATCCGAAGTGCTGTTCACTCAGCTGTCAGGCGTGATTGGAAGAATATATGAAATTAAATAAATTTGTCAGTGATAAAAAAGGTGGAAGTGGTTACATAGATCAGGTATTTGTACCAAGACAGCTCATCAAGTTTAGCCTTAATGAATTTGAAAAAATTATATAGAAAGTTAGTAATTATCAAAAGAATGTACTGAACGCAATGCTTCATAGCACTCACTGTGTTACAGAATATTTAAGAGTTCCTAAATATAAATCAAGATATCAATATGAGAGCTGAAAGACATAAGACAAGCACTGTTTAAAAAGTTGGATTCACAGAACACATAACTTAAAGGAACGGTAGACACAAAAATGTTTTATCATCCTGAAAACCAGGACATTCTATGAAGTGAGAAATTATATAACAATGTTAATAAAGGACTCCGGAGAGTGAAATGTATATACATGTAGTTGGTCGAGTTCTGTTAAAAAGACATGAAAAGCATTTATTTAGGAAGTAGTGCATGTGTGTTAATGGTATAATGAGTGACTTGTTTGATAGTATTTATATCAGGGCTGTTCAATATATATACATGAAAAGAATATTAAAGGTGCAAACCTACTGAATAGACTTAATATGAATAATTAGCATACATTTCAGCTACCAGAGGGCTGAAGGATAATCTGAGATGCGCATATAGTAATAAGAGAATAGGAAAATGGCAAGGACACGTTGTCATGGAGATATCGAGTGCCAAAGTTGATAAACTGCCAGGTTAATGAGAGTATACCAAGATGGTTTAGGTTTGTAGAATGACTAAATGATGGTAGATTGGCGAGTATAATTACTGGATGAGAATTACGCTGGTGGTGTCCCATCTTCCTGGTACTGTACTTTTCCATACGACTCTTTTTTTTTTTTTTAATTATTGCGGTTTTGGCGTCCACTTTAAGTGTGTGTATTAAAAGTGAATTTCAAGAGAGGAAATGAAGGTCAATAAGAAGTGATGGTGGGAATGGTGGGAACGAGGAAGTGGAGATTGTCAAAGATGCAAGATACAATAAAATACAAGGCTGAGCACAAGTGGTTTTGTAAGAGGCAAGTCTTAAATAATGCATAGTGCTAAGCCTATGAGTTGTCTACTTGGTGCTGTTGCTTGGCTATTATATTTTATTGACCACATTTATATTATCTCCTCAGTTTAATGATCTACATGTCACTATACACTATACCCAAGTTGTTAAATCACATGATCACTAAATCAATTTAACCTGCTTGATGGGGTTCTGAGAGTTCTTCTAATCCCCAAGCCTGGCCTGAGGCCAGGCTTGACTTGTGAGAGTTTGGTCCACCAGGCTGTTGCTTGGAGCAGCCCGCTGGCCCACATACCCACCACAGCCCGGTTGGTCCGGCACGTTTTTTTAGAAAAGTCTAATTTTTTCTTGAAGATGTCCACGGTTGTTCCGGCAATATTTCTTATAGTCGCTGGGAGGACGCTGAACAACCGCGGATCTCTGATGTTTATACAGTGTTCTCTGATTGTGCCTATTTGTCGTTAAACAATTTTTTTTCTCCCAAGTAATTTTTGTGCCCACCCCTAAATTATATATTTTACTTCATGGAAATTATGTAACTCCCTCCCTCCCACATACATAGATCTCTCACTCCAAACCCCCCCCCCCCCTACACACACACACACTCCCCTCTCCCCCTTCCACCCACACACACTCACTCTCCCTTCCACCCACCCACTCATACTCCTCTCTCCCCCTTCCACCCACCCACACACACACACACACTTGGGAGTGGTGACAACCTGGTGGTGACTTGGGGGAGGGGTGACAACCGGTAGATCATACATAAATGATCTACCAGTTGGTATACAGAATTATATGAACATGTTTGCTGATGATGCTAAGATAATAGGAAGGATAAGAAACTTAGATGATTGTCATGCCCTTCAAGATGACCTGGACAAAATAAGTACATGGAGCACCACTTGGCAAATGGAATTTATGTTAATAAATGCCATGTTATGGAATGTGGAATAGGAGAACATAGACCCCACACAACCTATATATTATGTGAGAAATCTTTAAAGAATTCTGATAAAGAAAGAGATCTAGGGGTGGTTCTAGATAGAAACTATCACCTGAGGACCACATAAAGAATATTGTGCGAGGAGCCTATGCCACGCTTTCCAACTTCAGAATTGCGTTTAAATACATGGATGGCGATATACTAAAGAAATTGTTCACGACTTTTGTTAGGCCAAAGCTAGAATATGCAGCGGTTGTGTGGTGCCCATATCTTAAGAAGCACATCAACAAACTGGAAAAGGTGCAAAGACCTGCTACTAAGTGGCTCCCAGAACTGAAGGGCAAGAGCTACGAAGAGAGGTTAGAGGCATTAAATATGCCAAAACTAGAAGACAGAAGAAAAGAGGTGATATGATCACTACATACAAAATAGTAACAGGAATTGATAAACTCGATAGGAAGATTTCCTGAGACCTGGATCTTAAGAACAAGAGGTCATAGATATAAAACTAGCTAAACACAGATGCCGAAGAAATATAAGAAAATTCACTTTCGCAAACAGAGTGGTAGACAGTTGGAACAAGTTAGGGGAGAAGGTGGTGGAGGCCAAGACCGTCAGTAGTTTCAAAGCGTTATATGACAAAGAGTGCTGGGAAGACGGGACACACGAGCGTAGCTCTCATCCTGTAACTACACTTAGGTAATTACACTCCTCTTTCCCCCTTCCACCCACACACATCCTTTTCATTTTTTCGAAAATTGTTCAGACATCCCTGTGTACAGGAGTCGTAGCAGATGGTGGAAAACGGCTAACATAGTTCCAATCTACAAAAGTGGAAGCAGAGAAGACCCCCTTAATTATAGACCTGTATCATTGACAAGTGTAATAGTCAAAAATATTGGAAAAATAATAAAAACTAAATGGGTAGAACACCTGGAGAGAAAAATATAATATCAGACAGACAGTATGGTTTCGACCTGGAAGATTCTGAGTATTGAAATTACTCAGTTTCTATGATAGAGCCACAGAGATGTTACAGGAAAGAGATGGTGGGGTTGATTGCATCTATCAGGACCTAAAAAAGCTTTGACAGAGTTCCACACAAGAGGTTGTTCTGGAAACTGGAAAATATTGGAGGGGTGACAAGTAAGCTTCTAACATTAATGAAAAATTTTCTGACAGAAAAAATGAGGGCAGTGATCAGAGGCAATGTATCGGACTGGAGAAATGTCACAAGTGGAGTACCACAGGGTTCAGTTCTTGCACGGTGATGTTTATTGTCTACATAAATGATCTACCAGTTGGAATACAGAATATATGAACATGTTTACTGATGATGCTAAGATAATAGGTAGGATAAGAAACTTAAATGATGTCATGCCCTTCAAGAAGACCTGGACAAATAAGTATATGGAGCACCCTTGGCAAATGGATTTAATGTGAATAAATGCAAGTTATAGAATGTGGAATAGGTGAACATAGACCCCACACAACCTATAAATTATGTGAGAAATCCTTAAAGAATTCTGATAAAGAAAGAGATCTAAGGGTGGTTCTAGATAGAAAACTTTCTCCTGAGGACCACATAAAGAACGTTGTGCTAGGAGCCTATGCCACGCTTTCTAACTTCATAATTGCTTTTAAAATACATGGTTGGCAAAATACTAAAGAAATTGTTCACAACTTTGTTAGGCCAAGCTAGAATATGCAGCGGTGTGTGGTGCCCATAT
>WNGS01142640.1:0-10055 GCA_020271785.1 Procambarus virginalis | reverse complement strand
GTTCTTTGGGTCAGTGTAGGGTTTCCAGGTTTTGGAATAAGAACGGCAGTGGCAGACTTAAAGATGAGAGGGAAGTATCCAGAGACAAGGGAGGCGTTGAATAAGTTAGTGATGCATCATGATAGAAGCAGGGAGTGTGTCTATGAAGGATTATCCAATGCCAGACGCACCAGGGGCTTACGACGAGTGCCCATGAGAGCTGTCTTGACATCAGCTGGAGTAGAGGAGTCTGTAGTTCAGTGCGTGAATTGAGATTGTAGAGGTGGATGCATGAGGTCGTCAGGTGTAGGTTATATCTGTTTTGGTGTATCCAGTCTTGACTACTGCAATGTTGGCGAGGGCATATGGTTCAGGAGGATGTGGGTGAAAAATTTGTTCCCAGTGGTGTTTAAAAATGTTGAGTACTTCATCAGGATCAGTGATGTTGTTGTTATGTAGAAGGTATTTAAACGGTGTGTGAGTGATGCTTGTAAGCGTTTGATTTGTTTCCAGAATTCTTGAGGTGTCAGTTTCTGTGTGTTATGCTTGTTCTATGAGGTGTCTCCAGTGTTTTGTGTGGTCTTCATCTAGGCTATTAAGGATGTGGTTTTTAATGCTGTTAGGTCCCATAGTATGTCCATAATGATGATGTTTGTAAGAATCTAGTGTGATAACAAGCTAAGAGGCGTTTTGTGCGAATGGAGGGAGTGAAATGGAATGTGGTTTGTGCGTTGTTTTAGGAATGGAGACATTGCTGCATGAATGATGGTATCTTGTATGTTGCGTGCTGTGTCGATGTCAGTGTCATGTTTGTCATTGTCATTGTCATTGTCATAAGTGAAATCAGTGTCATCAATGTGTTGTTTGAACATGTCTCAGTTTGCCCTAAGGTATGAGAATGAGGAGTGTTGGGTATGAGAATTGAGGAGTGCTGGGGATGAGAATTGGATTTGTGGAGACTGTGAGAATTAAGGGAATATGATCAGAGCCCGTAATGGGCCCTGGTGAAATGAAGTGTTGCAAGTTGTTGCCATGTCTGTTGGTGAACATGAGATCAGGCCTGCCAGAACCTGTATGTGTGAAAGAAGTGGGGAAGTCAGGACCAAGAAAGAATAGGTGTTTTGGGTGTATATTTGGTAAAGCCGTCTGCCATGCTGATTTGTGGTATTGTGGTGGAATATAGGATGTTGTGCATTGAGGTCTGCAAGCAGAAAAACAGGCAAGTGAGTGTCGTTGAAGAGAGTTGTGAGTTCTTGCAGGGAATGCCGGTGTTAGGCCGGTGTGTTTAGTTTTAATCTTAAATGGTTGAGAGAGGTACAGTCTTTAACATGGTGGGAAGGTCATTCCACATTCTGGGTCCCTTGATTTGTAGAGCATTTCTAGTTTGATTAAGTCGTACTCTTGGAATATCAAAACTGTATTTATTTCTGGTGTGGTGCTCATGGGTTCTGTTACAACTTTCAATGAAGCTTTTGAGGTCAGGATTGGCATTACAGTTCAGCGTTTTATATATGTATAATACACATGAGAGAATGTGCAGTGACTTAATATCTAGCATATTCAGAGATTTGAATAGGGGTACCGAGTGATGTCTGAGGCCAGAGTTGGATATTGTCCTAATAGCAGCTTTGTGTTGAGTAATTAGAGGACGTAAATGATTTTGGGTAGCAGAACCCCAAGCACAAATACCATAGTTGAGGTATGGATAGATGAGGGAGTAATAGAGAGTAAGCAGGGCAGGGCGGGGAACATAATATCTGATCTTAGAAAGAATGCCAACAGTTTTTGAAACTTTTTTTGATATATTTAGAATGTGTCCCTGGAAATTAAGCTTGTGATCAATGAGAACGCCAAGGAATTTACCATCTAATTTGTTACAAATTGGGTATTGTTTTTCTTGAGATTATTTGATTAGAGAATTTATTGCCAAACAGAATATAGAAAGTTTGTCAATGTTAAGGGTGAGTTTGTTGGCAGTTAGCCAAAGATGGACTTTTTAGCTCGGTATTTACTGTGGCATTTAGAGCAAGGGGGGTCAGGACTGGAGTAAATGAAGGTGTGTCGTCAGCAAATAGAATTGGTCTAAGGTGTTGGGAGGCATTTGGAAGGTCATTAATGTAGATGAGAAAGAGGAGAGGGCCAAGTATGCTGCCCTGAGGAACACCAATGTTGATGGGTAGGGTAGGAGAAATTGAATTGTTCACAGAAACATACTGGAGCCTGTCAGTAAGGTAAGATTTGAGGTATTGCAGGGAGAGTCCTCTGACTCCATAATGATGTAATTTAAGAAGAAGGTTTTGGTGGTTGACAGTGTCAAAAGCCTTACGCAGGTCCACAAATAACCCAACAGGGAACTCATTTTTATCAAGAGCTGCATGAATTAAGTTAATCATACTAATAAGTGCATCGTTAGTGCTTTTTAGGTCTGAAGCCATATTGGCAAGAGCTAAGTATATTGTGCTTGGCTAGATAAGAGTAGAGCTGCTTGTAGATTAGTTTTTCAAAAATTTTTGATGTTAGGCAGGATTGAAATAGGTCTGTAGTTGTTAACACCTGTGAGATCACCACATTTGTAGACAGGGGTTACTCTCGCTTTTTTTAGAATATCTGGAAAGGTTTGGAGTTCAAGGACTTGTTGAAGAGCAATGCAATTGCAGGGGCTAAGGATCTGGAGGCTTTTTTGTTAATTAATGTTGGAATCTCCTCAAGGGCACTAGAGGCAGTAGGGGCACTGAAAGCCACTAATAGTGGCTTTAGGCATTGTATGCACTAGCTCTATCTATAAATCCATCGATCTTTGTAAAATCTCTTGTATGTATGTACCTTACCTAAATAAACATTTATTTATTTATATTATTTTATGAATGAGTCAGTTTGGGATAGTGCAGGGTCTGCCGTTTGGTCAGTGGTTCCGTTTTCTGTAGCAGTGAGAATTGGGGCTGTAGGAAGTTGTTGGGGGACTGTGGTAGTTTCTTCAACTGAAGTCGTGGTGTTTTGTGGAGTGAGGACTGTAGTTGAGAATGGAGCAGAGCGCAATAGCTGAGTAGGAGGAACAGAGATGCTAGGAAGACTGTTGTGAGTGTGAAAGATAGGAAGATAGTCGGCAAAGTCACGGCCATCGTCCTTGGCCTTCAAGTAAGCAGCTTCTTCATCTTCTTGTTGATAGTAGGTGCAGTTTGCATGAAGGGTTTGTCCTCCCGATGACTGCACCAGTACTGATGTTGGTGGACGCGTTTATGTTGAGGATGATCGGAGCTACCAAGGTGATTGTTGCGTTGTGCTGTAGATAGAGGAACGGTGATTAAAACAGAGGTGTGTGTTGTAGGGAGACTTGCCGCACCGTAGGGCGGTGTGTTGTATTTATGGCGTCAGCTGATCCATGGTGCTGCGACGAGGCAGTTGTTTTCTGTGTTTAGCTGTTGGTGGCGCGAGGTATAAATGTGGCACGGGTCAGATGTGACCCAATTTGTTGGTCGACTGCAGATATTTAGCCAGTGCTTCGACTATTTGGTATTTTTTCTGTAACGAGTGGTCACCACCTCCTAATATATACTCGATGGTAAAGGGTATTTTAAGTGCGATAAAGACTTGTTTGAAATTTACTCTGGCACTATGATGTCGGAAGCAGTGCAGAAGATAGTGTTCGACTGTTTCAGGCATCTGACAGTGAGTACAGAGTTCATTGATGTTTGTTCTGTACTTAGAGCTGTGTGCTGCTAGTTTGGTATGTCCCAGCCTTAATCTGGTCATCGTTACATCAATTTCTCTGCTTTTATATCGGACATGTTTCCAAGTTTCCCATTTCTTTTTAATGGACCCATAGTGCAAAGGTGAGCATAATGTTTTCCAGTTTGTTGCAAAATCCTGGGAGATGGTATCTTTGAAGGCTCCTTTACGTGCAACATGGGGAATTGGATGACGGGTAAGGTGAGGCGTGTTGTGCATCGCTTTGGCTAGTTGGTCTACAAGTTCATTATGGAGAATACCACAATGTGCTGGACCCATTGGATAGAGGTGTCATAACCGTTCAATTGATGTTTGTGAAGAAGTTGAAGGCATGGGTAGACAATCTCCTTGCATGTTTTCGAAGAGTACGTAATTGCTTGAATCGCGCTCTTGGAGTCACTACAGATTGTATATATCCCAACTGGTAATGTTGTGATGATTTGGAGAGCTTGATACAAGGCATATAATTCCGCTGTGAAAATAGATAGTTGGTTTGGTAACCGCCATCCCTGCTTGAGATGGTATTCCGGTATCCATACAGCGCAAGTGACCGAGGGTACGTTGTTCATGAAGATGCGAGACCCATCTGTGTAAATCTCTGTGGTATTTGGGTAGCAATTTTTCATTGTTGAGGCAAAGACTGAGGCTATGGCTGAGTTTGGTGCAGATTTTGGAATGTTGTCTTCGAGTTGTATTGCTGTATTAGGAGTTGTATAAAGCCAAGGTGGAATGGGGGGACAGGAAGTTGGGTTTCACAGTTTTGGAGTAGGGAGAGGTCTATATTGAGGTTATTTGTAGCCCGTGTGAGGAAAGGTTGCGAGTGAATGGTTGGGGAGCGGGGGTTATGTGGGTTAACTGTTGGGTTAATTTTTGATCTGTATGGGTGTGTCTGGTGAGCAGTGGTACAGAGTGACAGATAGTTGGCACACATAATGTCTCGTCTGGTGGCTAGGCTTGTGAGGCCTGTTTCCCCGTAAAGTCCGAGGATTGGAGTTGAACGCATTGCGCCACATATAAGTCGCATGGCATTATTTTGTATGACCTCGAGGCTCTGTAGGTTAGTAGGCGCAGCCGACGCATATGCTTGGCAACAATAGTCTAGTTGGCTGCGAATGTAGGTTGTATAGAAACGGAGCAAGATTTTATGGTGTGCTCCCCAGGTGGTGCCAGTGAGGGCTTTAAGTATGGCGAGTCGGGGTTGTGTCGTCTGTTTAAGGTGTTGAATGTGTGCTTTCCAGGTAAGTAAGGGGGAGTCTAAGCGCATGCCAAGATATTTATGTTCTCGTACGTGTTGGATGGGAGTGTTGTGTATTGTGAGGGTGGGTAGATGAAGTAGTCTTTTTTTAGTGAAAATCTGATAGCAGGTTTTGGTAGTACTAACTTGAAGGCCCCATTGTTGAGTCCAATCTATGAGGTGGTCAAGTGCTGTTTGCATTGTTGAGACTGTATTAGGTAGGGTATTGTCTGAATAATACAATGTTAAGTCGTCGGCGTACGCCGAGAGGTGAACAGGATGGGTGTTAGGCAAATCTGCTAAGAATGCGGCAAATAGGGTTGGGCTTAGTATGGAGCCTTGTGGGACACCTGTTTGTATTGGGATGCCATCGGAAAACTCGCCTTGTATAAAGACTTTGGAGGTCCTGTTTGTGAGATAGGACCGTAACCATAGAAGTAATCTTCCCTGTACGCCTAAACGTGCAAGCTTTGCGAGGAGGCAAGTATGAGGAATGCTATCAAAAGCTCCTTTGAGGTCTAGGTAGATAACAAGACAATATTTACTGCTTCTGAGAGAGGTGCGGATTTCATGTTCAAGGCAGAGTATTTGATCTAGCGTGGAGCATTGCGGTCGAAATCCAGCTTGGAGTGACGGTATAATATTATTATACTCTAGGTACCATTGGAGGCGAGTATGTACTAGCCTTTCCATGATTTTACTGAGGCATGATAGTAGGGAGATAGGTCTGTATGACGCAGGTTGGGATGGGTCTTTTCCTGGTTTAAGGAACGGAAGAATAATACTGGTTTGCCATTGTGAGGGAATATTTCCGTGAGTCCAGCATAGGTTGTAATAGTTTAGAAGAGTGCTATGTGCAGTCGGTGGAAGATATTTGATGAGTTCATATGGAATTCCATCCTCTCCAGGTGCCTTGCCATTAGGTAGGCGGTTTAAGGCCAATTGTAGCTCGCTTGAGGTGTACATGTTGTCGACGCCGAGCATGGGTAGCAGTATGGCACGGTCAATTTCTTGTCTGAGGGAGAGTTCTTGGGCATGAAGGAAGGGTGTTGAGAGGGTAACTTTAAGGCATTCAGCAGAACATTTGCACGCTCCTGAGGTGTTTGACAGAGTGAACCGTTGATCATCAGGGGGAACGAAGGTAATGTTGGGCGACCTTTAATGCTGTTAAATGCAGCCCAGACCTTTGAGTGTGGCGTGGTGGGTGTGAGGCTATCACAGAATGTTGCCNATCTTCCCTGTACGCCTAAACGTGCAAGCTTTGCGAGGAGGCCAGTATGAGGAATGCTATCAAAAGCTCCTCTGAGGTCTAGGTAGACAACCAGACACTATTTACTGCTTCTGAGAGAGGTGCGGATTTCATGTTCAAGGTAGAGTATTTGATCTAGCGTGGAGCATTGCGGTCGAAATCCAGCTTGGAGTGACGGTATAATATTATTATACTCTAGGTACCATTGGAGGCGAGTATGTACTAGCCTTTCCATGATTTTACTGAGGCATGATAGTAGGGAGATAGGTCTGTATGACGCAGGTTGGATGGGTCTTTTCCTGGTTTAAGGAACGGAAGAATAATACTGGTCTGCCATTGTGAGGGAATATTTCCGTGAGTCCAGCATAGGTTGTAATAGTTTAGAATCGTGCTATGTGCAGTCGGTGGAAGATATTTGATGAGTTCATATGAGTTCCATCCTCTCCAGTGCCTTGCCATTAGGTAGGCGGTTTAAGGCCAATTGTAGCTCGCTTGAAGTGTACATGTTGTCGACGCCGAGCATGGGCAGCAGTATGGCACGGTCAATTTCTTGTCTGAGGGAGAGTTCTTGGGCATGAAGGAAGGTGTTGAGAGGGTAACTTTAAAGGCATTCAGCAAGAACATTTGCACTTACCATCCCTTCACTTGTGTATATGTGTGTGTGTGTGTGTGTGTGTGTGCGTGCGTGGTGCTTATTGTGGGGGTGGCACGATGGGGAGGTGGGGTTAACTGGTGGAGGGATGGAGGGATAGGAAGAGAGGGAGTGAAAAGGAGAGAGGGAGTGAAGGGAGTGAGGGAGAGGGCGTGAGGGAAGGGGGGCGAGCGAGGGGAGAGGGGAGGAGAGAGGCCAGAGCAGTGGGAGAGAGGCAGAGCGGGGGAGAGAGGAAGAGGACAATCAGGTGGGTAGGGTGGAAGGTCAGTCCCAGGGGTGTGGGGTGTGGTTGGTGGTAGCTGGTTTGTGTGCATGTGTGTACTCACTTAGTTGTACTCACCTAGTTGTGCTTGCGGGGTTGAGCTCTGGCTCTTTGGTCCCGCCTCTCAACCGTCAATCAACAGGTGTACAGTTTCCTGAGCCTATTGGGCTCTATCATATCTACACTTGAAACTGTGTATGGAGTCAGCCTCCACCACATCGCTCCTAATATGCATTCCATTTGTCAACCACTCTGACACTAAAAATGTTCTTTCTAATATCTCTGTGGCTCATTTGGCACTCACTTTCCACCTGTGTCCCCTAGTGCGTGTGCCCCTTGTGTTAAACAGCCTGTCTTTATCAACCCTGTCGATTCCCTTGAGAATCTTGAATGTGGTGATCATGTCCCCCCTAACTCTTCTGTCTTCCAACGAAGTGAGGTTTAATTCCCGTAGTCTCTCCTCGTAGCTCATACCTCTCAGCTCGGGTACTAGTCTGGTGGCAAACCTTTGAACCTTTTCCAGTTTAGTCTTATGCTTGACTAGATAAGGACTCCATGCTGGAGCCGCATACTCCAGGATTGGTCTGACATATGTGGTATATAATGTTCTGAAAGATTCCTTACACAAGTTTCTAAAGGCCGTTCTTATGTTAGCCAACCTGGCATATGCTGCTGATGTTATCCTCTTGATATGAGCTTCAGGGGACAGGTCTGGCGTGATATCAACCCCCAGGTCTTTCTCTCTCTGACTCTTGAAGTATTTCATCTCCCAAATGATACCTTGTATCTGGTCTCCTGCTTCCTACACCTATCTTCATTACATTACATTTGCTTGGGTTAAACTCTAACAGCCATTTGTTCGACCATTTCTGCAGCTTGTCCAGGTCTTCTTGAAGCCTCAAGCTGTCCTCTTGTCTTAATCCTTCTCATAATTTTGGCGTCGTCAGCAAACATTGAGAGGAATGAGTCTATACCCTCTGGGAGATCATTTACGTATATCAGAAACAGGATAGGTCCAAGTACAGAGCCCTGTGGGACTCCACTGGTGACTTCACGCCATCTGAGTCTCACCCTCACTGTAACTCTCTGCTTCCTATTGCTTAGGTACTCCCTTATCCACTGGAGCGCCCTACCTGTTACTCCTGCCTGTTTCTCCAGCTTATGCATCAACTTTTATGGGGTACTGTGTCAAAGGCTTTCCGACAGTCCAAAAAATGCAGTCCGCCCACCTTCTCTTTCTTGCTTAATCTTTGTCACCTGATCGTAGAATTCTATCAAGCCTGTAAGGCAAGATTTACCCTCCCTGAACCCATGTTGATGGGTTGTCACGAAGTCTCTTCTCTCCAGATGTGTTACTAGGTTTTTCTCACAATCTTCTCCATCACCTTGCATGGTATACAAGTAAGGACACTGGCCTGTAGTTCAGTGCCTCTTGTCTGTCACCCTTTTTGTATATTGGGACTACATTAGCCGTCTTCCATATTTCTAGTAGGTCTCCCCCGTTTCCAGTGACTTACTATACACTATGGAGAGTGGCAAGCAAAGTGCTCCTGCACGCTTTTTCAATACCCATGGTGAGATTCCGTCCGGCCCAACAGGTTTTTTCTCACATCCAGCTCCAATAGGTGCTTTTTGACCTCATCTCTTGTAATTTCGAACCCTTCCAAGGTCACCTGGTTTGCTGCCACCTCTCCTAGCGCCGTGACCTCTCCTTGTTCTATTGTAACGACCTCCTGGAACCTTTTGTTGAGTTCTTCACACACCTCTTTCATTCTCTGTGTACCTGTCCTCACCCGTCCTAAGTTTCATCACCTGTTCCTTCACTGTTGTCTTCCTCCTGATGTGACTGTGTAGTAGCTTTGGTTCGGTTTGGCTTTATTAGCTATATCATTTTCATACCTTTTCTCAGCTGCTCTTCTCACACTAACATACTCGTTCCTGGTTCTCTGGTATTCTCTCTACTTTCTGGTGTTCTGTTATTACGGAAGTTCCTCCATGCCCTTTTGTTCACTCCTTTGCTTTCATACATTCCCTATTAAACCACGGATTCTTCCTTTGCTTCTCTGTTTTTTTCCTGTTGGGCTGGGACAAACCTGCTTACAGCCTCCTGACATTTTTGGGGTGACATAGTCCATCATGTCTTGTACGGACTTGGTTCCGAGTTCTGTGTCCCAATGTATATCCCATAGGAATTTATTCATCTCCTCATAGTTTTCCCTTTCGGTACGCCAGCCCTTGGTTCCCAGTTCTTTTTTGGGGGTGATAATTCCTAGCTCAACCAGGTACTCAAAGCTCAATACACTATGATCACTCGTTCCCAATGGGGCTTCCAACTTAACTTCCCTTATATCCGACTCATTTAGGGTAAATATCAGATCAAGCAAGCTGGTTCATCCTCTCCTCTCATACATGTCGGTCCCTTGACGTGTTTGACTGAGAAAGTTTCTTGTTGCCACGTCCAGCAGCTTAGCTCTCCATGTGTCTGGGCCTCCATGTGGGTCTCTGTTCCCCCAATCTATCTTCCCTTGTTCCTGTCTCCATGATTAGATGTCTGATCCGTTCCTGCTAGCCAGAGAAGCTGCTCGATCTATTATATTGATGGTTGCCATGTTATTTCTGTCATATTCCTGTCTGGGTCTTATGTCGTTTCGGTGGGGGGTTATATATGACTACTACTATTATTTTCTGTCCTCCAGTTGCTAGGACCTGATATGCAGTCCTGAAACCTTCAAGTTCTGATTTACCATCTCTTCAAAACTCCAACCTTCTCTTAGTAGCAAAGCTACACCACCTCCTCCTCCCCTTCTCTCTCTTTCCTCACTACATAGTAGTCCTGTGGAAACACTGCATTTGTTATGGGTTTTCGTTAGCTTTGTTTCTGTGAGTGCTATAAAATTCTCAGCCAAAACAGGTTCATTTTGAGTGTAATGTGAGTGTAGGGTGTGGGTGTGTG
>WNGS01142617.1:0-12870 GCA_020271785.1 Procambarus virginalis | reverse complement strand
TGAAATCACCAGTTCTGTCTCTGTGATGATGCCAGTTGGAGTGGGTTTGGGTTTGCTTGGACATGGTCAAAATGTCTTGTCCCTCCGGTGGGTTTCATACCTGTTTCCAGTTCGAAACAGTACTGCGGGGACATGCGGTTTATTCTGGACTTGTCTTTTTTTGGAGTCGGACGCTTGGATTGTGTCCCTGGACTTCCGGGACACATATGGACACGTCCAGATTCATCGGGTTTCAGTGACTCGCTTGGTTTGTTGTGGGGCGTCAGGCTTACTGCTTTTGTTGCCTTCCATTCGGCTTGAATCTGGTGCCTCGCATCTTCACACATGCCGTAACTGGGTCATGGTGGCCCATCTGCCTCAATTATGGCTTTGGGTTCTGGCCTACTTCCATGACTGGCTGGTGTGGGCTCCAGCCAGTCCGCATGTCTGCTCACCAGGGATTTGGCTCTTTCTCAGCTCGCCGGGTTCAGGTTCTTGGTGAACTTGAGGAAGTCCCATCTGGTTCCTCTCAGGCTCGGACCTGGCTGGGTCTTGTGTTGGACCCTCGGACCGCTTCCTTGTCTCTCCCTCTGGAGGCTCTGCTGCAGCTGCGGTCCGCCTTCAGCTGATTCTGGAGGACTTCTGGTCACAAGGCGTTGGCGTGTCTAAACTTTGACAAGTTGGTCTACCTGCCAGCCCGAGTTTGGCCTCAACGGCTGTTCTGATTCCTTCGGGGACATCCCTTTCATCCCTCTCTCGCAATCCCTAGGTATGACCTCCAGGTCCCTTACATTGGCTGTTGAGTCGCCGGCTTCCTTACGAATATTTCGGGGTTCAGTGCCTTGGCACCTATCTGAACCCTGGCTTGATGTGTTCATGAAAGGCTCGTATCTTGGTTGAGGCCTTGTGACCAGTGCTCACCAGACTGGTCAGGTGCAGTGGAGCCCGTCCTTCCGTCAGGCCTACAGCACAATGCTGGAGTTCGCATTTGTGTGTATGTCGTTTTGGAGGGTTCGGGTCGCCCAAGGTTCGACTATCCGGCTCCATTCGGACTGCTCCCTGGTGGTTCATTCCCTGAACTGTGGGGGTCTGATGCGGTCCTTGGCTCTTTGGAGAGGGTGTTGTAATCCACAAGTTAGGAGGGAATATTAGCTAGAGAATCATTATTACAACACTTAACAAATGATGAGTGGAAGTACATGTTAAGTATACAGACTGTGGTCACACATCCAGGAAAGGTCAAGGGATTAAGACCGCAGCTGCTTGGCCAACTAATGATTCCAGGGAAGAGGACTCAGGCTTCTAGGAACAAGGTGACCGAGGTATAATCGAATTATATTTTCCTTGAAAGGCAGGGTGAAATGTTTGAGGATATGGCTGGCTGAAGACAGTCTGGTTGTGGGAGTGGAACTGGCAAGTCCTCCGGATCTCAGTCTGTGGCAGCAACGAAGTGGAGTAGACAACTATGTGGAAGCCTGATGTGATCTTAGTGTCCAAGTTAAGTCTCAAGTAGTGAGTATTGACTGTAAGACTAACCGGGTGTGTAGTGTTGTAGTAATCATTAAGTATTAAGAACTTAGGCGGAAGTTACGAGTGTAGGTGGTGACCGCGGAGGTCAATGAATAGGGGGTATTGGAAGTTGATTTAACTAGATAGAGAATGTTAAATGTTATTATTTGTCAGAGTCTATTCTTTGTAATTAAATGAGAAAACCCGACGGCCTTTAAATACCTTCCATATGTCCCCTCGTTGTATTCCTGTACAAACCAAGTGGTACGTCGCAGGGTCTGTGTGTAGAAGTACATGGTGGTAGAAACGGTTGCTGCGGCAAGGTGTTATGTGTTGTGTAATCGCTGTGTTCGGAATGAACTGGGATTCAGCATCACGACATATTTGGTGGCAGTGCAAATAGATTTTGGAACACTTTGAGAGATGAAGGAAGTGTGTTACTGGTTTAGTTGGCGAGGGAATGTTAGGGAATTGGTAGAGTTGGGTTGTGTCAAGAACGGTGGTTGTTGGAGTGAGGAATGGAAGGTGTGTGGGCCAGTGAGTGGCCATAGCGGTGTGTAGGCCAAGGTTTGTGGCCACATTATGTGGCTGGGAAAGATCACCTAAGGTGTGGACACAAAAGTGTGGGGTAGGGATAAGTGACGTTGTTAAGGATGACTTAATGTAAGTGATTCTAGTGAGATTAAGGGAATACGGTCCAGTAAGGTATTTAAAAGCGTCAAGCTGGTTCTCACATGAGCACATAAGGGGCGAGTAGGTAGCCATGATGGGTACGGGAAGTACTGGGGGCGCCAGTAGCCAGCCACGGGTACTGTTGGCCAGGGTGTGAGTGGTGATAACACGGCGGCGTTGCTTACGGCGCAGGCGGCAGTGTCAGAGACAATTGGACAGGTTGCACAGTGGTTGAAAAATGTGTTGAGTACACATGAGACGACTAATGCAGGACCTAAGGTATATGGAGACATACCCTCGTATTGGGGCGCCAAACGGGATTTGAAAGGTTGTTACTGACTGATATTAGAACGTTTTCCTTTGCTCTAGAGAAGGCGACTAGTGTGGGGTCATGGTCGGATCAGGCAAAGATTGCATTGTCATATTCCAAGGTGAAAGGGGAAGCAAAGACCTTGCTTAACTCGGCGGAAATTAGAGAGATAAATAGTTACAGCGATTTTAAGCTGGAGCTGATAGATCATTACGATGTGCAGCAGGATGTAGCAGAACTAAAGGCTCAGTTAGCTGCGCTTAAACGAGAATCAGGGGAACAGTTAAGGCCGTTTGGCCATAGAATAAGTCTCTTGGGTGATGTGATTGAGCGGGCAGAAACGCAGTTCACGGGGGTCGTAAGAGATTCTATGCAACGGAGTGTTTTTTAGATGCATTACCGCGGGAAAGTGCGTATACTGCAGAGAAGCTAACTCCTTTAAAGAAGCGGTGAAGCATGCAGTGTTTTGGGCGGAGAATAGCCCGACACATAAACTGACAGTGGTTGACATTTTCAATGGAAGTGTCCCTTAGGGAACAGGTAAATCTTGCAAACCATGCAAGACAGACAGGCTCAGCTCTGGCCCCAGTAGCTCAACCAGTGGAGGATGGACCTGGCGAGGGTCACACATTCCAAGGGCAAGGGGCGAGGTGCTCCTCGCTGTAACAATAATAAGAGCTGGGAGCCAAGGATGGTTCAGAGACAAAATACGAGTGGGGTGTCGTGGGGACCCCACCAGGGTAGCCGTGGGCAGCGAGGAGGCTATAGTCAAGGGACACGTGGAGGCAGTTTCACTCCTACTCCACCACGGTACTTTCTTGCTCAGGGAGCAACAGGAATGTTCCACCAGAACCAGGGTACCGTAGAGGGTATTCCCGCAGAAGGGGGTACACTGCAGTTAAACACGAGCCAGGCGACCTAGGCAGACAAAGGTGTGTAAGCGTGTGTGGTGACGGTGGTCACTTTCCCTGGCATTGTAAGCTTTTTGTTCCACCTAATTACCAAGTGAGTATAGTAGGAAGTGGCGGACAGTGGTTGTATACCGTCGAGTCGGGTCATCCCATAAAGGTGCAATTATAGTTAAAGGGCACTAAACATACCGCCCTGGGGACTCCGGTGCTTCCGTGTTCATCCTGAGTCGTAGCGTTTTAGGATCAGACGTCAGGCTGATACCTAATAACAGGAGATTAAAGACGGTAGGGGATAATGCGTTGCAGGTTGGGAGGGAGAGACAACTGTGATTTCCAGCTAGAAGATAGATGGTTTAAACATAGTTTTGTAGTAATACAAGATATTGGGCTGAAACATACCAACATTATCTTGGGAATTGATTTCCTCGAAAAAATTCATGTACCATAGCATTCAGTGCGAGGGGAAATAAATTGGTATGTGGGGGTCAAGCAATAGACGTTAACAAGGTGAGGAGTAGAGAAGGAGAGTAGCAGTAGTGAGGGTAACCGTGGTAACTCGGATGGGAACCAGGATACACAGTGGGCAGTCACGGTACCCAAGGATGTCACCATTCCGGGAGAGGCGTCCTTATTGATTAAAATGGCATGTAAAGCTAAGGAAGTTGACGTGTGAAAACTGGACCATGGATAATCCACCAGGGTGATTGATTAAAATGGCATTTAAAGAGATGGAGACTATCGAAGATATAAATGAAGGGGGTAATTCGGTTGAGGATTTTTAGTCCCTCTCGGTGGCCAGTCACCTTGAGTAGGCATGCACAGGTAGCGTGGGGGCACCTTGTGGAGGAGATTATTGCAGCCATGTCAGTAAGTCAGAATGAGAGCAATGGGAACAGAATGGATAAATTAATGGAAATAGTGGATAGGATGTCCATGGAAATCGAGGTTAAGGAAGCCTTAAGGGGCTTGTTCATGGAGTTCCTGGATGTTTTGCGTTGAGAGGGGAACCTCCAGGGTGCATTACTCAAGGAGCATATAGCATTAACATAGAGGTCGCACATCCAGTATATACGAGAACATATAGCATACCAGTGGCAGAGAGAGGTGAAGGAGTTAAGCCAGCTAAGGATCATGATATTATTGAACCATCCAGTTCACCGTGTCACAGCCCTCTCGTGGTAGTCAGGAAAAGAATGGGGAGTGAGGTTGTGTAGATTTTCGCAGATTAACAAGCTGACGAAGGACGAAGCGTACCCATTACCAAACATACAGGACAAATTGACACACTTGAAGGGTACATAATATTTCACCATTAGACCTGCTCAAAGGGTATCACCAGATACCGCTGGAGGAAGAGTCGAGGGAATCACAGCTCTAGTGCGTGCAACGAGTTTTGGCAATATAAACGACTTCCTTTCGGGTTGAAGTCAGCACCTGCTGTGTTTAGGAGGCTAATGATGAGTGTTTATCGGGGTTGATAGGTCCCAGAGCGTTGCGTTGTACTGTAACGGGGGGGGGGGAGAGAAGAATTGGAATAATGAGTAACTCAGAGTGAGTATGAGAAGTAGAAGAGGTAGAAGGGTAGATAGGTAGAAGTAGGAAATAGATAGTAGAAGTAGAAAATGATAGTAGAGTAGATAGTAGAAGATGAATAGAGATAGTAAATAGAAAAAAGGAATGCTGCCACCATCCATTCTAGATCATTTATTACAAGACCAGGAATGGAATGTCTGGTATCAACTAATATACTCCAAGGTGTTATTGTTAGGTCATTATTAGTATGTCCATCTTTATCATGTATTCATTAAAATCATGGAACCAGTAACCGCTGAGGTTTCTCATCTCACTCAAAACTCAGGTAACAAAGTTAAACACAATTTAAATAATAACTTTCAATTATATTTCACATACTAGTATCAATAATTTAAGCAAGTATAAATGTTCAAAGCTTAATATTCAAAGTGAGTCATCATCCAAGAATTCGAGAACCCTACAACTCGACTGCCCCTGATCATCACACAACACCTGTTTAGTGAACACGACAAAGTCCCTCAATGTTCAACTCACCAAGTGTCTCCGAGTCTTAAGAGTCTCCGTGGAATAGAGAAGGGGGGGGGGGGTCTGTAGTTGACAGAGACTGTCCCGCCCCGCCGGCAGACCGCCTGTCTGGACGGCTGGCCGCTGCTGTCTTTCTCTTCTGTCTATGGCTCTGCTTCTGCTGTCCTTTCTCTCTTGAATCGATAGCTCTCCGAGTATATATTGGGAAACCTAGTGGCTAACTCCGCCCACAAGTTAGATAGCCCAGGCACTCTACCAGCCACTCCTTAAACGTCGGCATGTTTGAAGGCTACCCGGCTCAATTATAAGATTAGCGAGAGCCAGGTGAGATTCGCTGACCTGACCTCAGGTCACTTGGGTGTCATTAACACTAGAGGTGTGAGATCCAGGCCAGACAAGTTGGCGTCTGTCAAATCCTTGTCTGTGACTCATATATCTCCATGTATGTATTAAATAAAAATAAACCAAACACCTTTACAGTGTTACATCTCCCCTTCTCCCGAAAATAAAGTTTTTGCAACACTGCTAAAGCAAGCTAGCTGTGTGCGACAACTTTATTAACGGAAAAAAATTACATCCTAGCTAACAAATATACATCATCCTACTCTAAAAATGAAATATGTAGACAGGCGTCCATTGTCTCTGGCTGGGCGGCGTCACTGCTTGGTCCTGTAGATAGTCCTGTACCATATTTCTTCAACACAACTGCGTCCGTCGCTTCTCCGTCGTAACGCACAACAACTCTTGCCAACCAGGAAGCCGTTACTACTTGAACTGCGCACAGGACCGTGGAATTCGGTTGTCCCAGCTGATCTGTAATTGGCCCTACGTCAGTCACCATGAGAGACGTATATTGGGGTTCTTCACAGCTATAGGGACTACAAGTTTCGAGACCTCCATATAGTTGGCACCGTAGAAATCCCATCCTACTTCTTCCCTCCCAGTTGCTCCAGCACGCCTCCTTCAGAGAGCCACTTCTGACAGCCACATCAAGTCCGCACGACACAGGAGGAATCACTCAACAGAGCACCATGCTTGCAGGAGGGGCGGCCAGTTAAGGCAAACGATCCTGTCTTGCAATTACGCTCCATGCAATGATGCTGACACCAGCAAGGGACACTAGGCATCGTGTCTCACTCAGCTTGGTCTTATCTCTCTTCTTTTCTTCTCTCTTCTTTCTTCATTCTTCTCTCTTCTTTCTTCTTTCTTCTCTCTTGGGTCTTAGACAAGCGACCTGGGGTCCATTTGGGGTCTGTCCGTCCTGGGGTCCATCCTAGGTAGACCGATGTTGGTGGGACAGACTGGAGTCGTTGTTGCTCCTCTTCCATTTTTACTGGGTCGTCTGGGGTCGTCTGCAGAACGACCTGGGGTCCACTGGGGGGTCCGTCCGTCCTGGGGTCCACTGGGTCCGTCCGTCTGGGGTCCACTGGGTAGACCATGTTAACCGACCACGAGGCTGCATCTTGGGGTCCCTCGGGGTGATGGTGGTGGTGGAGCAATGACCTCCAGGTAAGGGGCTGGTCGTCGTGGTGGTGATAAGCCCCTGAGTGTGGTACAAAGCAGCCGTCTCCCTCTTCTGTATATGTGCGCACCTCTCTCCTCGCTCCACCTGTGAATGAACATAAAAGCGACAATACCGTGTTCCAAGCTGCTGTGTGACCCTGTAGTTAACATAGGGTTCACACAGTCTAGACATAAGGTTCTCCTCCTGGCAACAACTACACTTAAAATTTTAAAATAATCCAATTAACACTGAATGATACTGACTTGGTGGAACAAAAACAGTAACAGAGGAAAGTTAGAGAAGAGAGAATAAGATCGTCACTACTTAACTTGTCACTAAACGAATCTCCACAAAAATATCAATACTAATAGACCAAACACTAGCCTAACTTAACTGTACCGTTCTTAATCTTAAGTACTTAATTACCGTTACTCCCACCCTTATCCTACAGTCACCTACGTGACTCGAGTGTTTCCCTCGCTTCTCTGCGGGTCCACAACTCAAACTTTTGCCACACCCTGTGACCAGACTTCAAACGCTAGGCGTCCCTAGACGTGAGTCTACTGACACACTAGTCCCCCTAGTATGCTGTACAATACCAGTACACCTCGGGTTATTGCGTTCAAATGGAGTAAAACAGTTGATCGCAATAATCTGAGCAGAACCACCACTTAAAACTACTTAAGAAATACACCTGCCACTCCCCAACTGACCTGGGGACCAGCGGTGGCTGGGTGTCCCGTGGGACATGCGGGTCACCTGTCACACTCAGATGACCTGCACACCACCAACCGCTAAGTTCCCAACTCACCAAATATTATCACTAACATAAATCACTACACACGCAAGTTCTGGTGAACATTCCCTGAACTCCAAAAACTCACAAAATCACAAGAACACATCGCCAGAAAATCACTATCTCCTAACCTGAAAAAAAAACTCGCTAACTCGCGAATTAAACACCTGTCAATATCTCCCTGATAGCGCCTGAGCGGCAAAAGGACACGTGGGACTGAACAATGTTAAATTAACACCTGCTACATAAACATTGTTCAACACCGCTGCCATCATTGTAACGGGGGGGGGGGGGAGAAGAAATTGGAATAAGAGTAAGTAGAGGTGAGTAGAGAAGTAGAAGAGGTAGAAGGGTAGATAGGTAGAAGTAGGAAAGTAGATAGTAGAAGTAGAAATGATAGTAGGTAGATAGTAGAAGATGAAATAGTAGATAGTAATAGAAAAAAGGAAAATGCTGCCACCATCCATTCTAGATCATTTACATACAAGACAAGGAATGGAATTGTCTGTATCAAACATAATATACACAAGATGTTATCATTAGGTCATATTAGTATGTTCCATCTTTATCATGTATCATTAAAATCATGGAACCAGTAACCGCTGAGGTTCCTCATCTCACTCAAAACTCCAGGTAACAAAGTTAAACACAATTTAAATAATAACTTTCAATTATATTCACATACTAAGTATCAATAATTTAAGCAAGTAAAAGTTCAAAGCTTAATATTCAAAGTGAGTCATCATCCAAGAATTCGAGAACCCTACAACTCGACTGCCCCTGATCATCACACAACACCTGTTTAGTGAACACGACAAAGTCCCTCAATGTTCAACTCACCAAGTGTCTCCGAGTCTAAGAGTCTGTGGAATAGAGGAAGGGGGGGGGGGTCTGTAGTTGACAGAGACTGTCCCGCCCCCCCGGCAGACCGCCTGTCTGGACGGCTGGCCGCTGCTGTCTTTCTCTTCTGTCTATGGCTCTGCTTCTGCTGTCCTTCCTCTCTTGAATCGATAGCTCTCCGAGTATATATTGGGAAACCTAGTGGCTAACTCCGCCCACAAGTTAGATAGCCCCAGGCACTCTACCAGCCACTCCTTAAACGTCGGCATGTTTGAAGGCTACCGGCTCAATTATAAGATTAGCGAGAGCCAGGTGAGATTCGCATGACCTGACCTCGGTCAACTCGGTGTCATTAACACTAGAGGTGTGAGATCCAGGCCAGACAAGTTGGCGTCTGTCAAAATCCTTGTCTGTGACTCATATATCTCCATGTATGTATTAAATAAAAATAAACCAAACACCTTTACAGTGTTACAGTACCTCGAGACGTAATTGTGCGGGAAGGTCATTAGAGGAGCACATGCACAATTTGAAGAAACTCTTGCTAGGCTGAGGTCGCACAACATCAAAGTGAATTGACAAATGTAGTTTTGGAGAATCGGTACATTCAGGGACATACAGTGGCAGGATGGGTATCAGTCCATTGCAAGATAAAACCAGGGATATTCATCCGCACAGGGATATTCATCCCCCACCTATCGCTGTGCAGATGCTTCTGGCACAGCGATAGGTGGTGTGGTAGCTCAGGTGGATGAGCAAGGACGGGAGCGTCCCATTGTCTTTTGTTCACGAGTACTATGTCCTGCAGAGAGGAACTATAGTACAATGAAAGGGGAGCGCTAGCGATCACATTCATATTACAATGGAACCCGTACATCTTGCTAAGACATGAAATTTGGCGTAGAACTTATCACAACCTCTTAAGTATGTGCTAGAGTCACGGAGCTTTGTCAGCAGTAGGCACGGTGGTTACTCGCTCTCAGAGTTTAACATTACAGCTTGAACATGTACCAGGTAATAGCAATGTGGTCGCTGACGCGTCGTCAATGTGTCATAATGTAGCAGTGGTTAGTGAAAGGGGGAAGAAGATTTGTTGTGGAATGTGAGGGAGCTGATACGAGTCAGGAAGGTCACCCCTGGTGGGGGAGGTTAGGAAGTTTTGAGGGGCAGCGTGCAGAGTTGAGGAAGTCGCTTCCATCACCAATAGATGAGTTTGTGATTGTAGGTGAGGTGTTGTATCATCTTTTTAGGGTCACGGGTATACGGTCTGAACAGTATACCAGGCAGTCTTGACACCGGAGTTCCAGAAGATTGCAATGTATCTGTGTCATAACATCCCAGCAGGAGGCCATGGAGGAGTCCAAGACGTTGCACATCAAAGGGCAAATCAAAGGTTCTACTGGCCACCATGGGTAAAGGTATCAAGATCTATGCAGCCTCTTGTGACAGTTGTGTGAGGTATAAGGCACATAGGTTGGGGTGGAACCTTACGTAGGTGGCCAGATGTGAGTACTCATTTTCGAGAGTACACATAGATCTCATTGGGCCGTTACCACAATCATTCTGGGCTAGATACATTATGTAGCAGTGGATGCACTCACACGGTTCACTGTGGTGAGTGCACTCCATTCTAAGTCGGCAGAGAGGTGACTCAGGCCATGGTGGAAAGTGTGTTAACCAGGTTTGGAATCCTCAACAGGTTGTGTCAGACCAAGGGTCAGAGTTTATCAATCAAGTATTTCAAATCATCGCGAGTGTGTATCAATTCAACATACTCCAGTGCTGGCATATCGACCATCGGCGAATGGTTTGGTACAAAGACACAATGCTGAAGTAATCAGTATTCTGCGGCATTTGGATGCGCATGATGTGCTTGCATGGGATCAGAGTTGTCGATGGTGGAGTCGGCGCTCAACACGGCGTTCAATAGGTCGGGTGGGAGAGACCCCGCATTTTTGTTGCATGGGGTTCGATCCCCGAATTCCGTTCACGACGTTCACAAGCAAGCAACATCCAAGTTATGCGTTAGACTTGAAAAGTGTTGTCTGTGGTGTGCAACCAAGGCATTTGACTTGGTGAAACTACATCTAAGAAAGTCGACAGAGGTAGCAGAGGCATAGTATAATGCGAGAGGTAGCAGAGGCATATTATATGGGTACAAGCAAAGGTGAGCATGAGGGTGATTGGGAGTTCGTGAAGCAGATGCACATCACAAGCGGAAGGTAAGCTGGCACCCAAGTTTGTGGGCACATGTCGGGTAATTAGAAAAAAAGAACGCAGAAAGTAAGGTTAAGGTGCTAAACACAGAGCATGTGTTCTCCTGTCACCAAGACCGCCGTCTATACACTGACCGGTGAGGCAAGTGAGGAGCCATACCCGACGGGGAGTGTGCCAGGGGAGAGCACCCAGCGGCTGAGGACACAGGTAGGAGTAGTTTGCAATCAAGGGTGGATAGGCAGAACAGCATTCGCAGGAACGGGAACAAGGTCCACAGGCAACGGTGATACATCGCTATCCCGCCCGCTCTCGTCGTGTCATGAACTCAGAACGAGCAAAGTATGTACTATAGAGTAGTGCATGTCCATGGTAGCCTTTTGTAGAGTGTGGTATAGTGTGTAGTGTGGTGTAGAGTGGTGCATGAGCATGATGTCCTTTTTGTAGAGTATGGTGTAGTACGTAGTATGGTGTAGAGTGGGCATGGGCATGGTAGCCTTTTTGTAGTTGGTGTAGCGTATAGTATGTGGTGTAGAGTATCGTGTGTAGAGTGTAGTGGGTGGTGTTGTATAGTGGCTTTTGGACGCCTGGTGGTGAGTGTGTGTTGTGGAGTACATAGCACCGCAGGGGCGCCAGGTAGTGGGGGCACGTGTGTTTACGGCTTAGCGAGGTCATGTGTCAGGACGCAGGGCTTGGCTGGTGTTATAATGAGGTATCAGTGGTTTGGATGACCAGAGGTTCTGGTGTGACTGAATGGGTAAGTCTTATGGATAAGATTACAATGTAGAATTTCAAAATTTCAGGTGATGGTGGTTGCAGTGGGCGAGCCAAGTAGATCATTAATTTATCATAATTAAGTTGTTACAGGAATCTCACCAGAGGCGAGCAGTGGCAGTATGATACTTTAGTAACATAAGTTGGAAATTATTGTAATGAGGGAGGTATTTATTGTGATTTATATTGTGTATGTATATATATTACCTCATCGGCACCATTATTAATTGTTGTGCTTGAGAAGGGCCCGGGATCATGTCACAGAGCTGAGGGTAGAATAAAGGGAAGCCACGAGACTTCACTCAGTTTTACTCTAGAGGAAGAAAGGGAGGGAAGGAGTGAGCCAACGTGACATTATGGGCGAGATTCGCCCCTGACATCAAGGCCAGCTGCAAATGGCTTGCAGCCGCGCCTTCTTGCTATATAAGGGGAGAGCGTAAAGAGCCAAGGGTGTGTCATGTACTCATGGGATCGAACCAGGGGGACTCCTGAGGGAATACTTTGCAGGTTCAGCGGTCGGAAAGGTGTGAGTACAGGTGGACACACTCTGGGCAGATGGCCTAGAGTACTGGCTACAGCTGTGGTAGCACAGCACGGAAGGTGTTAGTACAGGTAGACACTCTGGGCAGTTAGGCCTAGAGTACTGTGCCCAGCGTGGTGAGCACAGCAAGGAAGGATGACCAGAGAGCTGTGAGGTATCTACAGCGTTCTGGGGTTGGTGCCCTGGAACGAGACGGCAGCATGGACCGAGGGGGACATGACCCTGAGGTAGGAATCTCCGTTGCTCTGGAGGCCAGGATCACGTTAGCTCAGAGCAACGATGGAACTTTGACAACATTCACCAGGTTGTCAGCCTGGGTTTTGTCTGGGTCATGGGAGTATCTATGGACCTAGCAACATGGGAGTTGAAGATAAGAGAAGTGAGGATGCGGCCATTTGTGGATGAGGCCAGTGAAACATTGGTGTGATCATTGTACCCCTTATGTTGAACAGTACAGGGCAAGATGTAAAATGTTATTATCTTGTTACTAAGATGAAGAACCTTAGATATATATGTGTTGTGTACATATAATGATAGTGTCATTTTGATTAGTGTCAGCATTCTGGTCCATGTAATTTTATGGTTATGTATGTATGTAATTATATGTCAACAGTTTAGGTATAGATGCATTGTGGGGGATGGGTAAAAAATATTTCAGACTATTTTACCTATGCTATGATGCGAATTTATTGTGCATGTTGTAGAAGTGTTGTGATTCATGTCGGGGAAATTTTAAAAGCAGTTCATAGTGGGCATTGTGAA
>WNGS01142611.1:0-18380 GCA_020271785.1 Procambarus virginalis | reverse complement strand
AATTGATTGAAATCCGTTGCGAGTATTTGACACTTATCTTGCAACTCAATTGGCAACAGATCATCCCATCCCATATGTTTCTGCCAGGATTCCTGCATTAGGAGTTTGCCCCTTATTAATATAGGACTTGTGGTGTCTGGTGGTATAGCTGAGATAGTCTTGGTAGTAAGGTTGATGTAAAGTCATTCCTGGTTACTGACTTTAATAATAATAAACGATTACATGATAGAGTAGCTCCCAAGCTTGGCAGGCGTCCTGTGTGCTGTTTACCTTCTCTAGTGGCGTCCAGCCGCCGCACATAGAAAACGGATGGTACCATTTTCTGTGAACATGACATCCCTCCTTTTCTTTAAAAAGAATGAATACAGGATGTCTACCATGCTTGTAGCACAAAGCAAAGTTATTGACACAAAGTAAGTTATTAACATATCAAGAGATATTGCATACATTTAACATTAATTAAACACACAAAGAATTTAAACAATCTTTACCACAAAGGATTTCAATGTTAAAAATACATATGCAATGTTAAACAAACATGAAAGAAACTGTAATACAAAGTTACAAAATATTGAATGAGAGATCTGCATTATTCAAACAATATTAAATTTAGTTCAGCATAACAAGTAAATACTTTGCATTACATAGGAACACAATTAATCATCATATCGTGTAGGGCGTTTAACATGACGTTTTGGACGAGAGTCCTTAAATACAAGAATATCCCTCGATGAATTGTTTATCGAGTTATAACTCATTTTTTCTTTTTCTTTTGCACGACTTTGCACTTCATCATTTTCTACACTATTTGGAATCACTTTGAAATAAGCCATATTACGTGTTATACTATGATCTCTATTACTCGCTGTTACCATAGTTCCTTTTACACTAATCACTTTATATGGTTTTGTATCATACGGCATATCTAGCTTTCCCTCTTTTTTCTTTTTAACGAGAACAGTATCTCCAACCTTTATGAATTGTTCCTTTGCACGTTGATCATGAGCAATTTTCATTTTGCCCTTGGCTAGTGCATCCTTCTGAGCGAGACGTTTATCCGTTACCTTGGCTGGCATGACAGGTAGTGCGATTCTCATAGGACGTCCAAATAAAAGTTCGCCAGGCGACTTGCCCAGTGTTCCATGCGGTGTTGCACGGTAGTTCCTGAGAAAAGCATACATAGCTTGTTTCCAGGATCGTCCTTCGGCATGAGCACAGCGTACAGCTTTCATGAGAGGTTGCATGAATCTCTCTACTTCTCCATTTGCTTGAGGATGTAGTGGCATCACACGGCGGTGTTTGAATCCAATATGCTCAGCAAAGTTGACAAAGTCTTGTCCATTAAATGGCGGTCCATTGTCCGTCTTGACAACTTCAGGAATGCCAAAGTTTGAAAAGATCTTGTCGAGTTTCGGGATGACAGCCTTTGCAGATGTGGAAGTGATGATTTCTACTTCTGGATAACGTGAGTGATCATCAATGACTACCATCAAGTACTCTCCAGTTGGTAGCGGTCCACAGAAGTCCATCGATACTTCCATCCATGGTGCAGCAGGTAGTGGTGAAGGTTGTAGAGGTGTTGGTCTTGAAGTATCCACTGCAGCTTGGCAAGGGACACAGGCATCATGCATGTCCTTAGCTTGACGATCAATGCCAGGAAACCACACCTTTTCTCGTAGCAGCTGTTTGGTCCTTACAAGACCTTGGTGTCCTTGATGTGCAAGCTTCAGAGCACGTTGCTGGAGAACAGCTGGAATGACGATACGAGTACCTCGCAGCACGGTGTCGCGTTGTTGCGTAACACTTAATTCTGTCTGGATGCGTTCAAGTGCTTTGAATGCATCTTGGTCAACTCCTGAGGGTGGGATGCGTGGAAACTTTTTCTTAGTCAATGCATCCACTGTTGCTTGCAGAGTTGGGTCCTCTAGGGTTGCAGTACGGATTTCATCAAGAGTGAGAGCCTTAGGGACTGCATCACAGGTTACAGAGTGTACATATTCCTCGGCAACTTGCTGATGCTTGGTGATGGTGAAACTGTTGGCAGGATGTCGACTGATGTAATCAGCGGGATTGCCTGCACCTGGCTTGTATTTCACCGTAAAGTTGTATGGTTGCAGACGAAGAGCCCATCTCTCAATGCGAGCTGGTGGTTTGGACTTTGGATTATTGAAGATGGTCTCCAACGGTTTGTGGTCAGTGACTATCGTGGTAAAGGGTGCACCAAGCAGATACACATTGAAGTGTTCACAGCCCCATACAAGAGCAAGAGCTTCCTTCTCTGTCTGACTGTATCGTTGCTCAACATCTGTGAGAGAACGGCTGGCGTAGGCAATTACTACTCTTGAATCTGGTTGACCAGGTTTGTGTTGGGCTAACACAGCACCTAAACCAACAGGACTAGCATCCACCGTTAACTCAGTGTCCATTGATGGATCAAAGTATGCAGCAGTCGCATTTTCTACTAGTGCATCTTTCACAGCATCAAATGCATTTTGCTCGACATCGCTCCAGTACCATGATGCATTTTTCTTCAGGAGCTCACGTAGAGGCTTCGTAATGGTAGCAAAATCTGGAATGAAGCGAGAACAGTAGTTTGCCATTCCCAGAAAACTATGTACTTCAGTGGATGTTGAAGGAGGTGCAGCATTCTTGATATCTGCAACTTTCTTAGGATCTGGAGACAGACCTTTGTCACTAAGTACATGTCCAAAGAATTCAATTTTATGTTGATTGAACTCACACTTTGCTCGGCTTAGCGTCAAATTCTTTTCTCGTAAGCGTTGCAATGTTGCACGAAGAGCTTTGTCGTGTTCAGCTTGGGTACGGCCATAAACAATGATGTCATCAGACATGTTGTCAGCATTAGGTATATCTTGCAATACCTGGCTGATGATGTGCTGGAATACTTCAGCAGCACTGTTAATACCAAAACTCAGGCGCTTGTACCTATACAGACCTCGATGTGTCGTAAACGTTGTGATGAATCGACTCTCATCATCAAGTTCAAGCTGATGATAGCCCTTGTTTAAATCTAACTTGCTGAATACAGTTGCACCATTCAAGCGGTATATCATATCATCTACAGTGGGTGTAGGATGGCGTTCACGCATTATTGCCTTGTTGGGAACACGCATGTCTACACAAATGCGTATCTCATCTGGATTCTTCGGCTTTGGTGGAGTGACAATTGGGCTTACCCATGGTGTTGGGCCTGTTACCGGTTCAATGATATCTAGTTCTATCAGCCTATCCAGTTCGGCATCGACTTTCTTGCGAGTATGGAATGGTTGTCGGCGATGTGGTTGGGCAACTGGAATTACATCTGGGTTGATATGCAGATGTACCTTGCTATCAGTATAACAACCTATGGATTTAAACCGATCAGAAAATTCAGCAACAATAGCATCAACATTGTTTGCAGATTCCACTGCTACAGCATTAGAAAGCTGAAGTAGCCCCAATTTGGTTGAAGTCTTGTAACTGAGTAAAGACTCCTTTGCATTCCTAACAACATGGAATGTAGTAATGAGCATTGCATTCTTTGACTTAATCTCTGCAGTGAAAGTTCCAATCACTGGTAAGGCTACCTTTGAAGCATAGGCAGTGGCTTTGCCATTATAGTTTTCAAGCTTTGGGAATTGTTTTTTAAATTTTTCATAGTGGCACTCAGCAATGGTGTCAATGTTTGATCCAGTGTCAATGAGAATTTTGAGACAAATGCCAGCAATGTATACTATAGTCTCTGGGTTGTTTGGAAGATCATTCCATTTTGTGATTGATTGTACTCCATAAATATAATCACATTCACTGTCATCTGAGACTGGTTGTAATGAAATGTTGTCTTGTATATTATTAACATTCTTGATTTGAGGTGCAATATTGTGTTTGCCACCTCGACTCCTATGACTTGATCCTCGTACATTGCTTTTATTTATTGATTGTGGTTTCTTTAGTGCGGAACGACACATAGCACCAAAATGATTTAGTTTTCTACACTCATAGCACTTCTTACCTTGTGCAGGACAAACATTATCTTGGTGTGGGTAGTCTCCTCCACAATTGTAACATTTATTATTGACAACCTCTGATGTGAGTCGTTGTGACTGCTTGAGTCTTGTTCCATGACTCCAGTTGTGATGTGGTTCTCGGCTCAATTTAATGTTAGGTTTGGCATGATATCTTCTATGATCATGGTGTACTCCCTGAACCTTACATACTTCATGACTGTTAGTAACAGTGGCAGAACCGTTGTTGGCACTGCACTCCATGACACGAGCATCACGTGCAGCATCTTCCATTCGACGAGCCATATCCAGTATCTTGGTAAGAGAACTTTCATCATCAACAAGTTCTAGAGCTCTTCGACGAAGACGTGTAGATGTGCATGTTTCAATTATTTGCTGTTTGATTTCTTTGTCAACATCAGCAAACTCACAGTGGGCTGCTAAACCCTGCAGACGTGTATGGTATTGATCAACAGTTTCATTAGAGAGTTGTTTTGCTCTCCTGAAATGCATAATTTCCATAGCAGTATTTTGCCTTGGTTTGAAATGCTCAGTTAATTTGGCCTTGGCAGTGTCATAATCTTTGGCACCACCAGTATCTTTCAGTGTATCAAAGATATCACAAACTCTATCACCTGCATAGTGAAGCAGAAAGGCACGCTTTCTTTCAGCACTTTTGATGTCAGAAACTATCAACAAATTTTCAAACCTTTTAAGCCATTTGACCCACCTCTGTGACAGGTTTGTCTGGTCACAGTCAGGATCAAATGCAGGAAACTGAGGTATATTTGCCATTTTTACTGAATAAATTTAAACTTATCACTTAAAATGTTCCTCAGAATATATAACACTTACTGCACTGTATATGTTATTTAAGAATTCACTGTAATTACTTTAATTTTGCAAAGCACACAAGCATTTTAATGCAAAAGTTCACAACAGTGCACAACACAGCAGCAACTGACTTCTTACCTAGCCCTTGTGTACATGTGTTGTTCCTACTCACAGCAACACAGCAGTTGTTAGCAGTTGGTACAGCAATTGTCAGCAGTTGGTACAGCAGTAGGCAGCAGTAGGCAGCAGTTGGTTCACAGCTTGAAGAATTTTGTAGCACGAAGCGTCGTTTCGTAACCAAAACATCAGGTTTTGTACACTGCATCAAAGCGTCGTTTCGTACACAGCGTCGGCAGATTCCTCTCTCACACAGCAACAATCAGCACAGCTTGGGTAGCACACAGCATTGGCCAGCACACAGCAACGGCCAGCACACAGCAACGGCCAGCACACAGCAACGGTCAGCACACAGCATGGGTCAGCACACAGCATCGGGTATGGTGCTCACAGCTTCTCTTTCCTCCTCTGGGCGCGACAGCATGCTCCTTCCTTGTGTTTTGTTGAACAAAATACCTGCGTTCCCAGTTCATCGTCGTCGCCAGTGTGGTGTCTGTGTATAGCTGAGATAGTCTTGGTTGTAAGGTTGAAGTAAAGTCATTCCTGGTTACTGACTTTACTAATAATAAACGATTACATGATAGAGTAGCTCCCAAGCTTGGCAGGCGTCCTGTGTGCTGTTTACCTTCTTTTGTGGCGTCCAGCCGCCGCACATAGAAAACGGATGGTACCATTTTCTGTGAACATGACAGTATGTATCCAGTTCGATAAGACCAAAATGTTGTTTCAGTCTGAGAACTGATATAGATTAATATTAAATGATAATTATCCGGTTCGAAAAGGACCAAAATGTTGGGTATCTGGGGCTTGAACTCAGAAATTAAATTATTTAATTATTGTATTGAAATAACTCGAAGGACCACCCACTTTTGAGAAAAGAGGGAAAACAAATAAAAGTGATCATTAGAATGACACTAGAGAACCAGTGTCTATGGAAACTCATTTAAGAAATAATCACTTGAAAATAATGAAGACTGTAATTATTAATTAAAGCCAAAGCCTCAAATATCAACATTGGGGGGTTATTTCTAGAAGTTCATATATATCTAGGAACCAGTGTGGTTCGTCACTAGTTCATTGTGGTATTGATAATATGGTAAATCTAACTACAATATATTCAAATATATGGTAATCAAATTATATTCATTAAAGATCATTAATCATCATTAATCACTGAGCATAAATATTGAGCACAGTTAAAGCATAAACATTAATTACCAAATTTGGTAAGAATCATTCTATGGAAATTGCTATATGAATTATAGTAGTGATAATCAAATTGAATAAATTTATAAGAAAAATGTGTCTTAGCTGTAAGACGATTTCTAACGCCAGTTCATCATTCGTCCTCATGGTCACGGAATCCCCATAGAGAAATAACTCGAGGTAAATAACACGATTGATGAGAATCTTGCTGGCACCTCAAATACACGCTGTAATACAAGAAATATAAAGTAGCAATTGACTAGGCTACAAATTATGTTCAGATATTCATGAAACTGAGATGGGTGATAAACATTACTAACATGTTATTTTTGATTTTCATTCTTCATGACGACAAACTACTCACAAAGGTACTATCTACTTTGATGCATCAAACCAGAAAAGAAAAACCTGTGAGCGTAACCGAGTACTGACGTTTGCCGAAATTAGCGTCTGCCGGACTCAATGTTCACTGCTGTGCACACTTAATTACGGGTCCTGGTATTAATTGTAGACGCGTTATTAACTGCTGAGGCACTAGAGAACACAGGCAAGTAAATTTCACTTATTAACTGGGTATCAACGTAATTCTTGTCGATAAGAATTCCCAGCAAATGCCATGTGCTTCTCCCACGCTGCCTCGTGAGCAAGCCTTGTTGATGTAATGGCGTCGCCGCCTTCCTCCCTCCCCGCTCTCGCATTCACCACAGAAATTATTGAACACGAATTATTCTTTTCCGCCCAATTATGGATGAAATGCGACAATATGAACTGGGTTGGAATTATAGGGATTTAATAATTATAATATTCTCGATAAATGATCTCTAGCGAGAAATGGAGATGTTATTTATACTTCTCCAGAGCATTCGATCGTAACAGAATAAAAACTGTTACTAAATAATTTCAATTAATAACTCTCGATTTACATTATCAGGAGTAATATTATCAGCAATATGCTCAGATTAAATTATATTAACACTACGGTTAGTGGTGTTAAGAGCTACTGCAATTAGTAAGTTAATGGTAATTTATTATAATATAATAATGGATGATAAGTGTTGGAAATTTCCAACATAACTCCGGGGGGAAAAAACTCGGGTCGCAGTGCCATGTTGAGTACTGACGTACCTATCCGAAGTTAGTATTAAGGTTAGTATGTTAGTATGTTAGTACACACACAACGGATGTCCCGTAAATGTCAAGGACATACAAGAATTTAAGACATGAAATTTAATGTCATAATTAATAGTTTACACAAGTTAATGATTGAATCATACAATTCAAGTAACTGAGAATCTACTGTGAGGTGAATGTCTGGGTCATTGTGACTTGTAGCTGATTGGTTACTAGACATCACAACACAGTATCATCATGATCACTCAAATTGGATGAAAAATTATTTGCTCTTAGTCAGAGCTATAATAGGCTTGTAGTTTCCTTTTACATTGTTGAGCAGCTGCTCTAGTGGGGCGGGTGCTCGGTGGATCAGAATTGTTGTCCTCGGAAACTGTTGAAGCTGGTTCTGATAAACACTCTCGTTCTGCTAATTCGAGAGGTACCAACTTCTCTAATGTCTTTAGAGTAGTAGTGCCTTTGCACAAAACTCGTACTACTCTCAGGATGCCTTGGTGATCTGGGTGGATAGCAACAATTTTGCCTATAGGCCATTCTGACCTTGGTCCATCACTGTCAACTAATACTAGGTCTCCTGGTTTAAGTTGTACTTTATTATAGGGGCTCGAAGCTCCATAGTGGTACACTCGTAGAGCGGTGAGGTACTCTCGAGTCCACACCTCATTCCACCTTTCAATTACTCTAGAGAGATGTTGGTAACTTTGTACTAAGTCACTCCTGGTTACATAGGAAGGATCGACGGGGTCCTCTTCTGCCAAAGGTATCACAGGGCTCAGCAGGCCTCCATGTATTAAATGCGAGGGACTCAAAGGCTCTCTCTGTGAGAGATCATCTGATAGATAAGTTAATGGGCGATTGTTGACTCGCACCTCAATTTCCACGACGAGTGTTTGGAGTTCTGAGTAACTAATTTTCTGTCGATGCATGGTCTTCACTTCTTGACTTCTTGACAGTCCCTATCATTCGTTCGTAGAACCCACCTTGCGAGGGGGCTCTGGGAGCAATAAATTTCCAGTGGCATTGTCGTCTCTGCATGACAGACTGCACTTCTGGATGATTCCATATCTCTCGTAAGCAGGCTTCTCCTGCCACAAAATTTGAGCCATTATCAGATATCATGAGTTTGGGACAGGATCTGCGAGCTGCAAATCTACGAAAAGCTTGGATGAAGGCTTCAGCACTCATGTCAGAAGTCACTTCTAAATGTACGCCTCGTGTGGTAGCACATGTGAAGAGGCAAATATAAGCTTTCACTGGTATCTTATCCGGATTGCCAGTGAGAAGCAAGGCTCCTGTGTAATCGACACCAGTGGTCTCAAACGGACGAAGATGAACTACCCTCTCTTTAGGGAGTGGTGGAGGTCCTGGGTAAGGACATACTCGTGCATCGTAGCGTTTACAGATGATACAGAACTTAATAATTGATTTGACAGTTTGACGACCTTGAGGAAGCCAATATTTCTGTCTGAGGTCGGTGAGAGTGTCTAACACTCCACCATGCAAAGTACCATATTGATGGTGATGTAAAACTAGAAGTTTGGTAATAATGTGGTGACGTGGTAGAAGGATTGGATTCTTTGTGTCCAAATCAATTTTTGCATGAAGCAAACGTCCTCTGTGTTGAATCTAACTCTTTCTCTTTTAACGGTAAATATTACACTCAAACTTTCGGTGTCGCTATGGGTTGCCCTCTCTTCCCTGTTCTTGCTAATTTCTACATGGAATACTTCGAAACTGTTCTTCTTCCTTCTATTGATACTCGTCCCTCTCTCTGGCTTCGCTATGTTGATGACATTTTTGCTTTATGGCCTCATGACCTTAATCTTTTCCAGCCTTTCCTCGCCTCTCTTAACAATCTGGCTCCTTCTATCCATTTCAAAGTTGAGTGGGAATCTAATTCCCTCCTTCCTTTTCTTGATGTTCATGTTCACAGCTCTGTGTCTGGGTTCTCTTTCTCTGTCTACCGTAAACCCATGCATAGTGGCATATACATTCACTTCTTTTCCTACCATCCTCCTTCTGTTAAGAAAAGTGTCCTCGTCTCTCTCTTCCTCCGCGCTCTACGCATCAGCGACCCTCAGTTTCTTGATTCTGAAATTTCCTTTATCTACAAATCATTCTCTCGCCTTGGTTATCCTTTGCATTTCATCAACTCTGCCTACTCTCAAGCTAAACGAAATTTCTTTCATCCTAAACCTGCTTCCAACACTAGTACCACTGTACTATACCTTCCCTTCATATCTGAACTCAAAACTTTTACCAATACCTTTCGTCCTCTTGACATTAAACTCGCCTTTCGACAAACTAACACACTTCGTAGCAATCTAGTTCACACTGCTACTCCTGCTTCTAATGCTGCTGGTGTCTACTCTATTTCCTGTTCATCTTGTCCTCTCCAATACTTTGGCGAAACTGGCCGTACACTGAATGACAGACTTAAAGAACACAAGAGAAGTGTTAAGTCTGCAGACACTAACAATGCTCTCTTCTGCCATGTGAGGGATTCTAATCATCCCATTGATTGGTCTTCCTCCAAAATAATCTTTCCTGCCTCTACTCTTCACAGACGCCGTCTTGTAGAATCGGCTCTTATACATAATGTACCCAACATGAACTTGAGTCCTGGCTTTGTTGCTGTGGACTCTTCCCTTTCACAGTACATACTCAAATGCTCTAATCTTTCTAACAAACGTGACTTAACATAAGCTTACCCCTTCCATTTATCTTTCTTTCTCTTTCCTTTTCTTTCTCTCTTCTCCCCTTTTTCTGTTCATTGTCTTCTCCTACACTCCCTTGCTATCCTCTGCTTATTCCTATTTCCTTTCCTTCGGTGGTTATAATGGGAGCTGCCTCGTATGGGCCAATAGGCCTTCTGCAGTTCTCATTATTACTACTATTCTCTACACCTTACTTTCCTCCTCACCTCTCTCTTGCCTATTTATTCCCGTTCTCTACCTCCTCATCACAAGCGACTTGAGAATGGTCCAGGACGGACCGAAACGTCGTCGTCCCTTCAACTTCTAGTGTGTGGTCTGGTCAACATCCTTCAGCCACGTTATTGTGACTCTTCGCCTGCAAACGTCCTCCACACCTTAATATATTATGAGTGTTGGCATCATACCAGATACCTAGAGACTTGGTTAATTTATCTGGAAGGTTTTCATATTCACTTCCATATGTCTCTTGTTGTGCACGTTTGATCCAGTAGATGATAGGATTGGGAAACTTATGTTGATTCCATCGTAGTAAGAAAGTCAAACACATGTGTTGTCACTCTTAATAACTTACTCAAGTTAGAATAATTGTGAGGATTAATAGCCGAGACTCGATGAGGTTCTGGGTCTTTCATGGGAGTAGTGATACTGGTCACTATGACTTGTGGTTTCTGTTTGGGCCACTGACCACTAACAAGCCATGAAGGTCCATTAAACCACATCGAAGACTTACTTAGCTGTTTAAATGTTAAACCTCTTGATAAGTAATCTGCAGGATTGTCCTTAGTGGGGACATGTCTGAATTTATATCCAGCAGATAATTCATGAATTTCCCTAACGCGATTACTAACGTAGGGAGTTTTATTATTGTTATTTCTTACCCATTGTAAGACTGCCTCATTGTCTGACCACACTACGATCTCACCAAAGTGAATATTATTGAGTGTCTTGGTCAGGCAATGAGCCAATCTTACTCCCACTAGCAATGCTGTTAACTCCATTTGAGGTAAAGATCTCTTCTTGATTGGAGCAACTCTTGCTTTAGATGTGAGTAAAATTGATTGTGCACTATTGACAAAGTAGGCTGCAGCGCCATATGCTTTGCCAGAGGCATCGCAAAAAATGTGCAAATTTGTAGGTAAGTTTTGTCCTGAAGCATTACGAGGAAATTTCAAAACACCTAATTGATTGAAATCCGCTGGGAGTATTTGCCATTTCTCTTGCAACTCAGTTGGCAACGGATCATCCCATCCCATATGTTTCTGCCAGCATTCCTGCATTAGGAGTTTGCCCCTTATTAATATAGGACTAAGTAAGCCTAAAGGGTCAAATGGTTGACTGACATATGAGAGTAATTTTCTCATGGTAAGGGATGAATTATTGGTTTGTACTGACTTGACATTCATCTCATCAGTATCTGTGTTCCATTCCACACCCAGAACTTTTAATTGATTAGGCACCTGATAACCTGGAAATTCTTTCTCGATTATCTGGTTTAATGATTTATTGTTTGAGGCCCATGATTGTAGTGGCATATTGGCTCCTAATAACTCACGGTTAGCCTCATGGTAAATTTCTACCAATTTGGATTTATCATTAGTTGTTCCCTGGAAATTATCGACATACAAGTTGTCACTGATCTCTGCCTTATAAGGGCTATTTGACTTCTTTAAATGTGTATCTAATGTGGCTTGCAGTAGAAACGGTGAGGAAGTCGCTCCAAAAAGCACCGAGGCAAACCGATAGGTTATGACCTCACTGTCAGGATCCTGGGGATCTTTAATCCAGAGAAATTTGGTGTAATTACGATCCTCTTCTTGCAAGCCTACTCTAAGGAAAGCTTTACTGATATCAGCAGTATAAGCGAAAATACCAGTACGGAATCGTAACAGTACATCATGTAGCCTTTGTGTTAGGCTAGGTCCCGTTTGGAGACATTCATTCAAAGACACGCTGCTTGCCTTCACTTTGGCACTACAGTTGAAAACAATACGTATTGGTGTTGTCAATGAATCTTTCAACACAGCGTGATGGGGTAAATAGTGACCTGTTTTCCGGTCATCATTATCAACAACTTCAATAAATTTACTGTTGAGCTGTTGCTGAATTAATTGATGGTACATACTTAATTTATCTGGCTGCTTCTTCAGCCGTATTAATTGTGACTGTAATTGAGAGGCTGCCATGAAATAATTAACTGGAAGTTGTGGATGATTCAACTTCCATGGCAATCTCACCCAGTATTGTTTGTCTTTATAGACAACTGTATCCAGATATTGCTGGTAAGTCCACATATCATCAGGACTTGGTTGTTCAGGGACAATACCTAAAGTGTCTAGATCCCACAAACGATGTACAGGTGGATCAGACTCAATATCTTCAGATATTTCTCTGAAATGTAGGGGTGACTGTTCCAAGCCTAGTCACGCCACTATTGCATTGTTATCTTGTTTGTTGGTTGACGCTGCCTTTGTTGGAAAAGCACCGGTCCAGTAAGCAACTTGCCTCCAGCAGATGACAACAAATTCATTCCGTGTTGTCTGGTGCATCCAGTTATAAATTTATAATAATGGTCAGCGCCTATAAGTATACCAACATCTGTGAGGCAGTCAGAATTTATTTTGTAATCTGCTAGCCTCATGCGGTTTCGTTTAAGATATCTCGCAGTGCGAGCTAGTCCTGTGACCTGCAGGTCTGAAGGCAGTTTATCAACTACTACCGCTTGTATTGGACTAGTAGAAGATCCAAGTCTCACTAATACCTTGACTACTTGGTATTCACGAGGTCCACTATTAGTCAAGAACCCAGAAATGTTCAGTCTCACACTTTTGGCAGGTTTTAATTTTAACTGCTCAACTAATTGTTGCGTGATAAAGGTTTTCTGTGATCCCTGATCAAAGAGACCTCTAGTGTTGACTCTAGATTTCTTGTCTATTAGTTTAAGTTGAGCTGTAGGCAGAGTGGTATTATTGCCTGCCTCAGTAGCAAGTACACTTATTTCCTGATGTACTTTGCAATATTGTACTGTGGTAGAATTCATAGAATTCTTCCCAGGTGTCACAGATTGGGTAGAAATTGTTCTACATAAGGCATAATGATGTACACCTTTGTGGCATCTACTGCATAACCGTAGCTGCACAACACATTTACTGGGTTCATGAGAACCCATGCACTTGGTGCATCTGTGTAATTCTTGAAGTTGTTTAATCCTGGTGTTAAAGTTAGGATAAACCGTACATTTGTAGGTGAGATGTTCTTGATCGCAGAACAGGCACCTTCTCTCTCTGACTGAATTTGTCCTTTTAGTAGACACATCAGTTGCAGTGTCAGAGGGAGATACAGTATAAATACCTACACTACCACTCCCCTTCCAGTGGATGGAGTAGTCTTAGGCTTAGATTTATTGGATTTATTCAAAGTCAATTGGGTTTGACTGAGATGTCAATGTTAGGTAATTTAGACTCAGGTTTAATCTTATCATGAGTCTTCAACCTGTTAACTGTTATTCTCAGCCCCTCGAATATTTGCTCGAGAGTGAGAAACTCGGTTTTATAATGTGAACATATTTCTGCTAAGATAATTTGAGGTAATTTCCTCTGCAAAAGTAACTTGATTGACCATTCTGAAGCTGGTACATCAACTTTAGTACCTAAGGCCTTCACTAGAGACTCTGCTTCTAGCCTGAAGCTTTGAAGTGAGTCTGGTCTGTTACTTGGTGCATTCAGATCTAGCAATTGGTAATAAAGGTTAGCTATACTTAACTCCTGGTTGCAATAATTCAACTTCAGCAGTTTTATAGCTTCCACATAATTACTCTCAGTGAGAGCTAAGTTATTTATAACCTTTTTAGCTTCCCCTTTGAGAAGACTAATCAGGTATGAAAATTTAGAAATTGGGTCAAGATAAGACCTGTTATGGATATGAACTTCAAATGAAGTCCAAAATGTGTCCCAATTTTCTTCATCCAGCCCTGCAAATGTAGGTAAGTCTAAAGTAGGTAGACGAACCTCAGGTAATTGATTACTGGATTGAGACATAGTAGAATTTGTATTGGATTGATGGTTTACTATACTGGATAGTACATCAAATTTATCTTGAGTCTCATCTTCGTGTTGTGAAATATTTGCTACAATTTGATCTAATTCCTCTAGATCAGTTTCAGTAGCATTCAGTGAGTTAAGATAAGACTGACTTGCAGATTTAACTTAATCAAACTTAAGATTAGCTACTCTCACTGATGATTTTAGATAGTAATCAATGGGAGTTGCCTTGGACAAGTCATCAGACTTATTAATTAGTCTAGTTAAATGGCCTTTGAGGCCAATATAGGTTCTCCTTAATTGCTCAGGAGTAGCCATGTTAGCTTTAAGTCCAAATTTCATAGGACTTGATTGAATATTACTAATGAAGCTGGGATACTTGTTCATTAGTTGATAATTAATATTGAGTATAGCCTGAGTTCTGGCTAAATTAAACTCTACCTCACTTTGAGGTTAAATGTTCCTACCTAACAAGTATATAGCTAAAGATTTTGAGTGGTGTCTGCATGTCACCATTAACTTTCGTCCGGCTAGCCCATCATTATCACCATTAGATGTAATGGTGATCATACAGCAACACTCAAAACCACACACAAAAATAATGAATACACAAATAATTGATATGGGTACACTATAATCAGAGTTACTGTAATGTTGAATCCCACCCTTGGTAGGGTCAGCACAAAAATGTATAATGTATGTACTACTCATTAGTACAGGACTAATTGTAAGAATTTCTTGGATTGTATCCAGTTCTAAGAGACCAAAATGTTGTTTTGGTTTTCTGAGAACGGATACAGTTTAATGGTAATTGGTATGTGTGGTGTCTGTGTATAGCTGAGATAGTCTTGGTTGTAAGGTTGAAGTAAAGTCATTCCTGGTTACTGACTTTACTAATAATAAACGATTACATGATAGAGTAGCTCCCAAGCTTGGCAGGCGTCCTGTGTGCTGTTTACCTTCTTTTGTGGCGTCCAACCGCCGCACATAGAAAACGGATGGTACCATTTTCTGTGAACATGACATCCCTCCTTTTCTTTAAAAAGAATGAATACAGGATGTCTACCATGCTTGTAGCACAAAGCAAAGTTATTGACACAAAGTAAGTTATTAACATATCAAGAGATATTGCATACATTTAACATTAATTAAACACACAAAGAATTTAAACAATCTTTACCACAAAGGATTTCAATGTTAAAAATACATATGCAATGTTAAACAAACATGAAAGAAACTGTAATACAAAGTTACAAAATATTGAATGAGAGATCTGCATTATTCAAACAATATTAAATTTAGTTTAGCATAACAAGTAAATACTTTGCATTACATAGGAACACAATTAATCATCATATCGTGTAGGGCGTTTAACATGTCGTTTTGGACGAGAGTCCTTAAGTACAAGAATATCCCTTGATGAATTGTTTATCGAGTTATAACTCATTTTTTCTTTTTCTTTTGCATGACTTTGCACTTCATCATTTTCTACACTATTTGGAATCACTTTGAAATAAGCCATATTACGTGTTATACTATGATCTCTATTACTCGCTGTTACCATAGTTCCTTTACACTAATCACTTATATGGTTTTGTATCATATGGCATATCTAGCTTTCCCTTTTTTCTTTTTAACGAGAACAGTATCTCCAACCTTTATGAATTGTTCCTTTGCACGTTGATCATGAGCAATTTTCATTTTGCCTTCGCTAGTGCATCCTTCTGAGCGAGACGTTTCCGTTACCTTGGCTGGCATGACAGGTAGTGCGATTCTCATAGGACGTCCAAATAAAAGTTCGCCAGGCGACTTGCCCAGTGTTCCATGCGGTGTTGCACGGTAGTTCCTGAGAAAAGCATACATAGCTTGTTTCCAGGATCGTCCTTCGGCATGAGCACAGCGTACCGCTTTCATGAGAGGTTGCATGAATCTCTCTACTTCTCCATTTGCTGTGGATGTAGTGGCATCACACGGCGGTGTTTGAATCCAATATGCTCAGCAAAGTTGACAAAGTCTTGTCCATAAATGGCGGTCCATTGTCCGTCTTGACAACTTCAGGAATGCCAAAGTTTGAAAAGATCTTGTCGAGCTTCGGGATCACATCTGCCTTTGCAGATGTGGAAGTGTTGATTTCTACTTCTGGATAACGTGAGTGATCATCAATGACTACCATCAAGTACTCTCCAGTTGGTAGTGGTCCGCAGAAGTCCATCGATACTTCCATCCATGGTGCAGCAGGTAGTGGTGAAGGTTGTAGAGGTGTTGGTCTTGAAGTATCCACTGCAGCTTGGCAAGGGACACAGGCATCATGCATGTCCTTAGCTTGACGATCAATGCCAGGAAACCACACCTTTTCTCGTAGCAGCTGTTTGGTCCTTACAAGACCTTGGTGTCCTTGATGTGCAAGCTTCAGAGCACGTTGCTGGAGAACAGCTGGAATGACGATACGAGTACCTCGCAGCACGGTGTCGCGTTGTTGCGTAACACTTAATTCTGTCTGGATGCGTTCAAGTGCTTTGAATGCATCTTGGTCAACTCCTGAGGGTGGGATGCGTGGAAACTTTTTCTTAGTCAATGCATCCACTGTTGCTTGCAGAGTTGGGTCCTCTAGGGTTGCAGTACGGATTTCGTCAAGAGTGAGAGCCTTAGGGACTGCATCACAGGTTACAGAGTGTACATATTCCTCGGCAACTTGCTGATGCTTGGTGATGGTGAAACTGTTGGCAGGATGTCGACTGATGTAATCAGCGGGATTGCCTGCACCTGGCTTGTATTTCACCGTAAAGTTGTATGGTTGCAGACGAGAGCCCATCTCTCAATGCGAGCTGGTGGTTTGGACTTTGGATTATTGAAGATGGTCTCCAACGGTTTGTGGTCAGTGACTATCGTGGTAAAGGGTGCACCAAGCAGATACACATTGAAGTGTTCACAGCCCCATACAAGAGCAAGAGCTTCCTTCTCTGTCTGACTGTATCGTTGCTCAACATCTGTGAGAGAACGGCTGGCGTAGGCAATTACTACTCTTGAATTCTGGTTGACCAGGTTTGTGTTGGGCTAACACAGCACCTAAACCAACAGGACTAGCATCCACCGTTAACTCAGTGTCCATTGATGGATCAAAGTAGCAGCAGTCGCATTTTCTACTAGTGCATCTTTCACAGCATCAAATGCATTTTGCTCGATATCGCTCCAGTACCATGATGCATTTTTCTTCAGGAGCTCACGTAGAGGCTTCGTAATGGTAGCAAAATCTGGAATGAAGCGAGAACAGTAGTTTGCCATTCCAGAAAACTAGTACTTCAGTGGATGTTGAAGGAGGTGCAGCATTCTTGATATCTGCACTTTCTTAGGATCTGGAGATAGACTTTGTCACTAAGTACATGTCCAAAGAATTCAATTTTATGTTGATTGAACTCACACTTTGCTCGGCTTAGCGTCAAATTCTTTTCTCGTAAGCGTTGCAATGTTGCACGAAGAGCTTGTGATTCAGCTTGGGTACGGCCATAAACAATGATGTCATCAGACATGTTGTCAGCATTAGGTATATCTTGCATACCTGGCTGATGATGTGCTGGAATACTCAGCAGCACTGTTATACCAAACTACTCAGGCGCTTGTACCTATACAGACCTCGATGTGTCGTAAACGTTGTGATGAATCATCTCTCATCATCAAGTTCAAGCTGATGATAGCCCTTGTTTAAATCTAACTTGCTGAATACAATTGCACCATTCAAGCGGTATATCATATCATCTACAGTGGGTGTAGGATGGCGTTCACGCATTATTGCCTTGTTGGGAACACGCATGTCTACACAAATGCGTATCTCATCTGGATTCTTCGGCTTCGGTGGAGTGACAATTGGGCTTACCGATGGTGTTGGGCCTGTTACCGGTTCAATGATATCTAGTTCTATCAGCCTTCCAGTTCGGCATCGATTTCTTGCGAGTATGGAATGGTTGTCGGCGATTTGGTTGGGCAACTGGAATTACATCTGGGTTGATATGCAGAGTACCTTGCTATCAGTATAACAACCTATGGATTTAAACCGATCTGAAATTCAGCAACAATAGCATCAACATTGTTTGCAGATTCCACTGCTACATTAGAAAGCTGAAGTAGCCCCAATTTGATTGAAGTCTTGTAACTGAGTAAAGACTCCTTTGCATTCCTAACAACATGGAATGTAGTAATGAGCACTGCATTCTTTGACTTAATCTCTGCAGTGAAAGTTCCAATCACTGGTAGGCTACCTTTGAAGCATAGGCAGTGGCTTTGCCATTATAGTTTTCAAGCTTTGGGAATTGTTTTTTAAATTTTTCATAGTGGCACTC
>WNGS01142610.1:0-11952 GCA_020271785.1 Procambarus virginalis | reverse complement strand
TGTAGCAAGATGATGATATCACCTCCAGCCACAGCCTCCTTGCAACACTGCACGACACACCTGTCCTGGGGTACCTGGTATGGGAACCATATAATGGGGGTATGGGAACCATATAATGGGGGTATGGGACCGATAATGATACTCTTCAAGACGCTAGTGCTCTCTAGAGTGGAGTACTGCTGCACAATGACACCCCCTTTCACTGCTGGTGAAATTGCTGACCTGGAGAGCGTGCAGAGATCCTTTACTGCTAGAATCCACTCAGTAAAACATCTAAACTATTGGGACCGACTAAAGAGCCTAAATCTGTATTCTCTTGAGCGCAGGCGGGAGAGATACATAATAACACCACATGAGACCAGGAGGCATGGCAGGATGTGCAGAATACCCCAGTTGAAGAGCAGAGGTGCAACAGGTACTCTGAGCAACCTGTCATCTTAAAATAACGTCGCTTTTGGCCGTTTACCCGTATGGTCGAAAGTGGACGTAATTTGAAAATGAAAATAAATTTGGATTATTTTTTTAACAACAGTAAGTTAGGGTCCTCTGGTATGTTAGGTGGGCAGGAAAGTTTCAAAACGTTATGAAAAACGTTAATTGAAAGTTTCCTCTCCTAACCTTACCGAGTAGGCCGGCCGACTCAAACAGAAAACGGAACAGTACGTCACTTTTGTGAGTCGATTTCATGTCAAATTACATCCACTTTTGGCCATAGCATACGAGCGAAAACCGACGTTATTTTTGAGAGGACGGGTTGCTCTGAGAGAGAACTCTATCAACATCAGAGGCCCGAGACTGTTCAACACGCTTCCACTACACATAAGGGACATAACTGGCCCGACCGACCAGTGTTCGACCCCTCACAGTGTTCAAGAGGGAACTGGACCAGCACCTCCAAAAGATACCTTTGCAAAAGCATTTGCAAAGATGTATATTGCATCTGCGTTTTGCTTGTCTTCCATGGCACCTAAAGCCATGTCACAGAATTTACTATTTGAGCCTGCATAATCGAGCTATTAGCTCTTAGACCCCGCCTTTCCAACCAATTAACTTTTCCTTTATTATATCTATTACATATATTTCTATGTAACACACCCACACATCCCACAACTGAGTACTCGACTGAGAGTGTTTAGAAGTAGTAGTAAAATGATTAAGTAGCTCAGAGCTACAGGATGAGGACCTGCGTCCACCGGTCCTGTCATGGGTGAATCCTGTCATGGGTGAATCCTGTCATGGGTTGATCCTGTCATGGGTGGATCACGCCATGGGTGGATCCTGTCATGGGTGGATCACGCCATGGGTGGATCCTGTCATGGATAGATCACGCCATGGGTGGATCCTGTCATGGGTGGATCACGCCATGGGTGGATCCTGTCATGGATAGATCACGCCATGGGTGGATCCTGTCATGGATAGATCACGCCATGGGTGGATCCTGTCATGGATAGATCACGCCATGGGTGGATCCTGTCATGGGTGGATCACGCCATGGGTGGATCCTGTCATGGGTAGATCACGCCATGGGTAGATCACGCCATGGGTGGATCACGCCATGGGTGGATCACGCCATGGGTGGATCCTGTCATGGGTGGATCACGCCATGGGTGGATCCTGTCATGGGTAGATCACGCCATGGGTGGATCCTGTCATGGGTAGATCACGCCATGGGTGGATCCTGTCATGGGTAGATCACGCCATGGGTGGATCCTGTCATGGGTGGATCACGCCATGGGTGAATCCTGTCATGGGTGGATCACGCCATGGGTGGATCACGCCATGGGTGGATCACGCCATGGGTGGATCACGCCATGGGTGGATCACGCCATGGGTGGATCCTGTCATGGATAGATCACGCCATGGGTGAATCCTGTCATGGGTGAATCCTGTCATGGGTGAATCCTGTCATGGGTTGATCCTGTCATGGGTGGATCACGCCATGGGTGGATCCTGTCATGGGTAGATCACGCCATGGGTAGATCACGCCATGGGTGGATCACGCCATGGGTGGATCCTGTCATGGGTAGATCACGCCATGGGTGGATCCTGTCATGGGTAGATCACGCCATGGGTGGATCACGCCATGGGTGGATCCTGTCATGGGTGGATCACGCCATGGGTGGATCCTGTCATGGGTAGATCACGCCATGGGTGGATCCTGTCATGGGTAGATCACGCCATGGGTGGATCCTGTCATGGGTAGATCACGCCATGGGTGGATCCTGTCATGGGTGGATCACGCCATGGGTGAATCCTGTCATGGGTGGATCACGCCATGGGTGGATCACGCCATGGGTGGATCACGCCATGGGTGGATCACGCCATGGGTGGATCACGCCATGGGTGGATCACGCCATGGGTGGATCACGCCATGGGTGGATCCTGTCATGGGTGGATCACGCCATGGGTAGATCACGCCATGGGTGGATCCTGTCATGGGTGGATCACGCCATGGGTGGATCCTGTCATGGGTAGATCACGCCATGGGTGGATCCTGTCATGGGTAGATCACGCCATGGGTGGATCCTGTCATGGGTAGATCACGCCATGGGTGGATCCTGTCATGGGTGGATCACGCCATGGGTGAATCCTGTCATGGGTGGATCACGCCATGGGTGGATCACGCCATGGGTGGATCACGCCATGGGTGGATCACGCCATGGGTGGATCACGCCATGGGTGGATCACGCCATGGGTGGATCCTGTCATGGGTGGATCACGCCATGGGTGAATCCTGTCATGGGTGGATCACGCCATGGGTGGATCACGCCATGGGTGGATCACGCCATGGGTGGATCACGCCATGGGTGGATCACGCCATGGGTGGATCACGCCATGGGTGGATCCTGTCATGGGTAGATCACGCCATGGGTGGATCCTGTCATGGGTAGATCACGCCATGGGTGGATCCTGTCATGGGTAGATCACGCCATGGGTAGATCACGCCATGGGTAGATCACGCCATGGGTGGATCCTGTCATGGGTAGATCACGCCATGGGTAGATCACGCCATGGGTAGATCACGCCATGGGTAGATCACGCCATGGGTAGATCACGCCATGGGTAGATCACGCCATGGGTGGATCACGCCATGGGTGGATCCTGTCATGGGTAGATCACGCCATGGGTGGATCACGCCATGAATGAAATCCCCCCTTAAACCTGCCCTTGGATACCACTGACTTCCCAGCGTCTTCCCACAATCCCCCTAACCTAACCTAACCCATCGCACTCTGTACGGTATCCACCAATCCCTTATAATCGCGACGTATTTGTTAAAATGAAAGCATCATAATATTAACGTTGATATGCCTCGGCCTCGGTAAGTTAGGTGGGTTGCTTGGGTTCGTACGTTCTTGGTTAGGGGAAACAGTTGTATTTTTGACGGAGTGTTGAGTGAAGAGAAAGGGGGCGGGTGGGCACTTATCGCTGGCCAGTTAAACACGGAGATTACGTCACTGTCTCTTGTGGTAAGTGACGTCCTGACTTGAGCCTCCTGTGTACTGCCCTTAACTCCACACTTACCATATGTGTGTGTGTGAGCCTTACACTTACCATATGTGTGTGAGCCTCACACTTACCATATATATATGTGAGCCTCAGACTTACCATATGTGTGTGTGTGGGCCTCAGACTTACCATACCATATATAAATATATATATATATATATATATATATATATATATATATATATATATATATATATATGAGCCTAAGAATTACCATGTATATATGTGAGTTTCAGACTTATCATATATATATATATATATATATATATATATATATATATATATATATATATATATATATATTGTGTGTGTGTGTGTGTGTGTGTGTCTGTGTGTGAGCCTCAGACTTACCATATATGTGTTAGCCTCAGTCTTGTGATATATGCCTCAGACTTAGGATATACAAAGGATCCCAGACTTAAGATTTCCCCACCAGGCCTCTCCCCCCCCCCATTCGCCCCTCCGTAAGAAATACGACTGTTTAGTCTCACCAGAAACGTCCGAAACCATTCAATGCACCTAACCTATCGAAGCCTAGGTGTAGAAAACGGTGCTTTAATTTTGACTAATGCACCGCATTTTTAACGAATGGGACGGTACCGTACAAAATGCGACGCATTTGGTGAGAGAAACCGGGCCGACCCTGAGACCCGGCTGTGTGTTGACTCACGCCACAAGATTGTGGGTTTGTGTTTTCTTAATTGTTAAGTGAAGGCAGTGATTGTGATGGGCGTGAGTGACGCCTCTCAGTGGTGGCAACTGTTCATTGATGCTCACACTGTCCCTCACGACACTAACACAGAGAAAGATCTGGGCGGGAGTTGGTATCACGCCAAACCTGTCTCCTGAAGCTCACATCAGAAGAATAACATCTGCGGCGTATGCGAGGCTGGCTAACACCAGAACTGCCTTCAGAAACCTGTGTAAGGAATCTTTCACAATCTTGTATACCACGTATGTAAGACCAATCGTCGAGTATGCGGCCCCAACATGGAACCCGTACCTTGTCAAGCACAAGACGAAGCTGGAAAAAGTTCAGAGGTATGCCACTAGGCAGGTCCCAGAACTAAGAAGCATGAGTTACGAGGAAAGGTTGAGTGAACTGCTCCTCACGTCGCTGGAAGACAGGAGCGCTCGGGGAGACATGATCATCACATACAAAATTCTCACGGGAACTGATAGGGTAGACAAGGATGGATTATTTAACACGCGGGGTACACGCACAGGGACACAGTACCCAAATGAGCCACAGGGACATTAGAAAGAACTTTTTCAGTGTCAGAGTAGTTAGTAAATGGAATGCATTAGTCAGTGATGTGGTGGAGGCTGACTCCATACACAGTTCCAAGTGTAGATATGATAGAGCCCAGTAGGCTCAGGAACCTGTACACCAGTTGATTGACAGTTGAGAGGCGGGACCAAAGAGCCGAAGCTCAACTCCCGCAAGCACAACTAGGTGAGCACACTGGTGAACGTCACTGGTGCTCACACAAGAGTGAACATCTGCCCAAGTCCTTGTGCTCCACGGTCCCACCGCCTCACATTTCTTACACTATCTACCAATCCGTTAAAAAATATAACTGTATAAGTCAGAATTAAAGCACTGATATTTATGTTTTATATACAACGACCTCGATAGGTTAGGTGGGTTGGTTGGGTTAGTTCGTTTCTGGTTAGGCAAAACAGTTCTGTTTTTACGGAGTGGTGACTGTGCTGGAGGTCCGTGTACCTGGATTTTACCTGCTTGATGGGGTTCTGGGAGTTCTTCTACTCCCCAAGCCCGGCCCGAGGCCAGGCTTGACTTGTGAGTTTGGTCCACCAGGCTGTTGCTTGAAGCGGCCCGCAGGCCCACATACCCACCACAGCCCGGTTGGTCCAGCACTCCTTGGAGAAAGCGAAAACTATCTAGTTTTCTCTTGAAGATGTCCACGGTTGTACCGGCAATATTTCTTTTACTTGCTGGGAGGATGTTGAACAACCGCGGACCTCTGATGTTTATACAGTGTTCTGTGATTGTGCCTATGGCACATTTGCTCTTCACTGGTTCAGTCGGCTCTATACCTGACAGCTTCACCCTAACACTGTTGATAGCTCCCCTCCCTAATGACTGATAATGGTCTCGGACACTCCAGTGGTCAACGGTAGCTGTCCCATGATGGTGGTAAGGTGGTAGAGAGGCACGGAGCCAGCGTGGGCACCACACCCGAGGGCCAGTGGTGGCACTGGTACTTTCCTATCACTGACTACCGGGAAGTGAGGTCTAGCTCCTTATGCCCGCTCACCACTCTTTCTGTACCTGTTGCCTTATATTTGAATTATTCTGACGTTCGAATTCTTTACCGAATGTGGCTTCACAGATGTGGCTACCACAATTTCTTCTTTTAGTGCATTCCGCGGAAGTCCGACAACCTGGTTGACCAGAAGACCAATCGGGGAGGCCTGGTCGGAGACCGGGCCGCGGGACCTTTGATCCCGGGACCTCCAAAAGGTAGACACAAGGTAGAGTTACACAAATAGACCAGCCGTCCAGGATAAGAGCATTTCCTTACATTCTTTCGATTCATTTGTTTTTCCAGTTTCCCCTTAAGCCGTCTTGTCCTACTTTCTCTCAATATGAAGACGCCATCCTTGTCCACCTTGATGCTGCACACTTAAATGTCATGAGAGAGTGGCCACCGTCCCACCACACACCACTAGTCAACTCTTATACCATAAAGGAAAGAGAAAAAAGACGCAAATTGTAACGACAACGTCGTTCCCTCTAAACTCGAAGAAAACAAATGACAGAACTACTCGAACGGCCCACGCTATCCCAAGAACGTTCCACTCTATCCCAAGACCGCCCACGCCATCCCAAGGCCGCCCCACGCTATCCCAAGAACGTCCCACGGCATAACAAGACCGCCCACGCTATCCCAAGAACGGCCCACGCTATCCCAAGAACGTTCCACTCTATCCCAAGACCGCCCACGCCATCCCAAGAACGCCCCACTCTATCCCAAGGCCGCCCCACGCTATCCCAAGAACGGCCCACGCTATCCCAAGAACGGCCCATTCTAGCCCAAGAATGCCCCACTCTACCCCAAGACTGTCCCGCGCTATCCCAAGAACGTCCCACTCCATCCCAAGACCACCCCACGCTATCCCAAGAACGCCCCACGCCATCCCAGCAACGTCCCACTCTATCCCAAGAACGTCCCACTATCCCAAGAACGTCCCACTATCCCAAGAACTCCCTCTCTTTACCAAGAACGTCCCACTCTATCCCAAGAACCCCTTCTCTATCCCAAGAACGTCCCACACTATCCCAAGAACGTCCCACTATCACAAAACACCAAGAAAGCTGTGTAGAGAACTATCAACGATCAAACTATAGTTACAAGAGTCATACAAAATCCAAAAGAGGCAAAAAGAGCTAAAAGCCTTCAGGGAAATAGAGAAGAACACGATATACTTGTAGGCAAAATTTGATATAAATTACGTGTGTGGCTGGGCCCCTGCGCCAGGCAGACGGAACTTTGACGCACGTCAACAAGTGTTACGGGATCACCATAGCCCGTGCTACTTGGAACTTCTTGTTCCAGGTAGCGAATCTTTAACAACAACAACAACACGTCAACACAGACATGAGTACAGAGAAATACTGTACCGAAAATACAGTACGGGTCTGTTTTCAGTTAACCACCGAACACATTGAAGACTGATAACCTAAACGAATACTTCATGAATGTGATGCCAACATCGAACCATGTATCAGATGTCACCCCTTAACCCAAATGGACTATAAAACTTGGACAAGAGGCAGCATCTCCATGCACTGTACGTAAGTTCCAAAGTCCTGGAATTTTATATTCATCAATAATTAAAAAAAAACTATCACAGGCAATAAACATCACTTGAAGCTCATCCCACTTGCTACCACTAACATTACATCATAAAAATCTTTAAAAGAGTGCTAAGAAGTAAGATTACAAATGACGTGGAATCACATCTTCAAAACAATGCACAACATGGGTTCAGAAGAGGGCGCTCCTGCCTCTCACAATTGCTGGGAAAGTATGACATGGCTTTAGGTGCCGTGGAAGACAAGCAAAACGCAGATGTAATATACACACATATTTCGCAAAAAGCTTTCGACAAAGGTAACCATGAAGTAATTGCACACAAAATGCCCTTGAAAGGAACCAATGACAAAGTAGAGAGAGATGGATCTTTACCTTCCTACCAAACAGAGCGCAGAGTGCCATAGTCAACACAGTACAATCTGGGTCATCCATTGTGAGAAGCCCCCCCCCCCCCAAGGTGCCGTACTTGCTTCCGGTACCTTGTCTCATCCTCATACCAGACATAAAGAAGGATACACAATACCGTATCATCACTTGCAGGTGACGACAACACGACGTTTAACGAAGACAAGTTCCAGCTTCTACGAAAGAAACGAAAATATCAAAACTGAGAGCACTGTGGTTAACGAATATAAAGAAAACCCTGACCTGAGTGGACAGCGTTCGGGATTAGTAGTCCTGAGGATAGGGGTTCGAGCCCCGGTGGAGGCAAAAACAAATGGGCAGAGTTTCTTTCACCCTGATGCTCCTGTTCACCTAATAGTAAATAGGTACCTGGACAGCTGCTACGCGCTGCTTCCTGGGGGTTGTGTAACAAAAACGAGGTCTGGTCGAGGACCGGGCCGCGGGGTCGCTAAGCCCCGAAATCATCTCAGGATAACATCACTGTAGCTTTCTTCTTCAAGAATAAGAAGAGAACATATGTGGCTTATAAGAGGCTTATGTGGCTTATAAATAAGAAGAGAACCCACTCTGGCTTGTTAAGCAACAACAGGAGGACCCACTGTGGCTTGTTAAGCAACAACAGGAGGACCCTCTGTGACTTGTTAAGCAACAACAGGAGGACCCTCTGTGACTTGTTAAGCAACAACAGGAGGACCCTCTGTGACTTGTTAAGCAACAACAAGAGGACCCTCTGTGGCTTGTTAAGCAACAACAGGAGGACCCTCTGTGGCTTGTTAAGCAACAACAGGAGGACCCTCTGTGGCTTGTTAAGCAACAACAAGAGGACCCTCTGTGGCTTGTTAAGCAACAACAGGAGGACCCTCTGTGGCTTGTTAAGCAACAACAGGAGGACCCTCTGTGGCTTGTTAAGCAACAACAGGAGGACCCTCTGTGGCTTGTTAAGCAACAACAAGAGGACCCTCTGTGACTTGTTAAGCAACAACAGGAGGACCCTCTGTGACTTGTTAAGCAACAACAAGAGGACCCTCTGTGGCTTGTTAAGCAACAACAGGAGGACCCTCTGTGGCTTGTTAAGCAACAACAAGAGGACCCTCTGTGACTTGTTAAGCAACAACAGGAGGACCCTCTGTGGCTTGTTAAGCAACAACAAGAGGACCCTCTGTGACTTGTTAAGCAACAACAAGAGGACCCACTGTGGCTTGTTAAGCAACAACAGGAGGACCCACTGTGACTTGTTAAGCAACAACAGGAGGACCCTCTGTGGCTTGTTAAGCAACAACAGGAGGACCCTCTGTGGCTTGTTAAGGAACAACAAGAGGACCCTCTGTGGCTTGTTAAGCAACAACAAGAGGACCCTCTGTGACTTGTTAAGCAACAACAGGAGGACCCTCTGTGACTTGTTAAGCAACAACAAGAGGACCCTCTGTGGCTTGTTAAGGAACAACAAGAGGACCTCTGTGGCTTGTTAAGCAACAACAGGAGGACCCACTGTGGCTTGTTAAGCAACAACAAGAGGACCCTCTGTGACTTGTTAAGGAACAACAAGAGGACCCTCTGTGGCTTGTTAAGCAACAACAGGAGGACCCACTGTGGCTTGTTAAGCAACAACAAGAGGACCCTCTGTGACTTGTTAAGGAACAACAAGAGGACCCTCTGTGGCTTGTTAAGCAACAACAGGAGGACCCACTGTGGCTTGTTAAGGAACAACAAGAGGACCCTCTGTGGCTTGTTAAGCAACAACAGGAGGACCCTCTGTGGCTTGTTAAGGAACAACAAGAGGACCCACTGTGGCTTGTTAAGGAACAACAAGAGGACCCTCTGTGGCTTGTTAAGGAACAACAAGAGGACCTCTGTGGCTTGTTAAGGAACAACATTAATTAAAGTGGAATTCGGGAGTGCGGAAGTGCGCTGCTCTTCAGTTGACTAGAGTCAATATTACCTCAGGACTCCTGGATCCGGCTCCTCACATATTCTGGGATGGGTACATATGTTTGGGTGGATACATATGTTTGGGTGATATATATGTTTGGGTGGATACATATGTTTGGGTGATATATATGTTTGGGTGGATACATATGTTTGGGTGATATATATGTTTGGGTGGATACATATGTTTGGGTGGATACTTATGTTTGGGTGGATACATATGTTTGGGTGATACATATGTTTACCTGGTTGATGGCCTTCTGGGAGTTCTACTGCTCAAGTCCGGCCCGAGGCAAGGCTTGACTTGTGAGAGTTTGGTCCACCAGGCTGTTGCTTGGAGCGGCCCGCAGGCCCACATACCCACCACAGCCCGGTTGGTCCGGCACTCCTTGAAGAAAACTATGTAGTTTCCTCTTGAAGATGTGCACGGTTGTTCCTGTAATATTTCTTATGCTCGCTGGGAGGACGTTGAACAACCGCGGACCTCTGATGTTTATAGAGTGTTCTCTGATTGTGCCTATGGCACCTCTGCTCTTCACTGGTTCTATTCTGCATTTTCTTCCATATCGTTCACTCCAGTATGTTGTTATTTTACTGTGTAGATTTGTCCCTCCAGTATTTTCCACGTGTATATTATTTGATATCTCTCTCGTCTTCTTTCTAGTGAGTACATTTGGAGAGCTTTGAGACGATCCCAATAATTCAGGTGCTTTATCGCGTCTATGTATGCCGTATAAGTTCTCTGTACTCCCTCTTATGTCTGCAATCTCCTGCTCTGAAGGGGGAAGTGAGTTCTGCTCAGTCTGTGTACTTAGCAGCTCTGTCTATGTACTTAGTAGCTCTCTAATGCTGTGTACTTAGTAGCTCTCTAACCCTGTCTATGTACTTAGTAGCTCTCTAACCGTCTGTGTACTTAGCAGCTCTCTCACCCTGTCTGTGTACTTAGGTGCTCTCTAACCCTGTCTATGTACTTAGTAGCTCTCTAACCGTCTGCGTACTTAGCAGCTCTCTAACCCTGTGTAAGACAGATAACAATGTTATATCAGGTCACTGTGTGTAAATATATGACTACGGCGGAGACTGTGGTAAAGAACAAAAAGGGCTTATGTCACCAGCCGAGTACCGCCGAGTCTTCACTGTGTGTGGGCAAAGTTCATGTGAAAATAATTGTCAAGGACTTCCACTTTCACGTTGTTCGGTCGGGTTAAGGACTCTATTGTTCCTTCAGGATTCCGCTCATAGCCCTGAGGAGCCTCTTGTCTCACCCTTCTCTTGTAATGTAATCCAATACTGGTAGTTTTATGTTTTTTTGACATATGGTTGATCAAAGAGTGCTTAAAGGTTACGGATCTCTTGAAGCTCCTTCGCTTCAGGACAGGAACGGAGGATGTAGCAGGCATTTTCTCTCTGGATCGCCCACACTGAGGCGCTGAAACAAAAAACTGGCAGCTCTTGGGTCTCTGGTGACGTCAATGAGCTTGGAGCCCATTCCTTGAGAAATCCCAAGGCACTCTTGCCCCAGGGGGCCATGCGTCTCAGACGCTATGGAAACAAAGAGGTATTGACCTTCCAGTCGCCTGTAATTGAGTGATTTTGCTGTTCCCTGTGGTTGGCCGCCCACCTGCTTGATCAGCTCCGAAGTGTACATAGGTGTCAGCCAGGATGGATACAATGTAGTCCCACACCAACAGTTTGCCCCTTTTCCAGGAGTATATAGTGATACCATCAGGGCGAAGTGCGGGGTCATTCGGGGGTGGGGGCCCTAGGATGCGAGGTTCTCTCTCCGCTGGGCACCGAGCTGAGACGAAGTTTCTCTTGATGAAGTCATTGACCTTGTTGTGTTTTGCATGCCTGCTCTTTGTGCTTCCGCAATGCAGCCCACGCAGTCCATATTGGTCTGCTTCCACCCTGTTGCAAATATACTTGTATTCAGTGTGAATTGGGCACCAAGGCGGAGGGCCACTGCTACACGAAGGGATTCTGGATCTAGGCGCGTGCCCATTGCCGACATGGGTACTGCCAGGAGGAAGTCTCCTGTATGGGGGTTATGCGCTGCTCTGAGTGAGCTTTCTCCTTGTCTGATGTTGCGGCTCTGAGCATGGCATCAGCAATTTTTTTTTATACTAGTGGGTGGTACCAGCTAGACTGCTGTGTTTTGTTTGTTGGTTCTTGATGGGTGCTGGGGCTGCAAGAGCATCCACTGATTTGAACATTCAGCAAAAGCAGAGCAGGATCGTGTATTCCTGTTGAATCACTCAGGAATTCA
>WNGS01142609.1:8061-18099 GCA_020271785.1 Procambarus virginalis | reverse complement strand
TTATTTCATTCATCTTGGCTGTCATTGCACTCTGGCCTCACAGTGCTAATGGTCTGGGACAAATTTCTATATTTTCAGACATGTGGTTTGATATACAGTACTGTAGTTTACTCAGCTTTACTTTACTGTACAGTATACAAATAAACTAATTTTAACATGTCTTCCTACAGGAACTGATGTCAAGGCACTTGGGACCACCACATCTGTAAAAGAAAGAATAAAATTAAAAATTTTGCTTTGACAATATCTCATTAACCTGTAACAGATTATCTTGAGTTTATCTTGAGATGATTTTGGGGCATTTTTAGTGTCCCCGCGGCCCGGTCCTCAACAGGCCTCCACCCCCAGGAAGCAGCCTGTGACAGCTGACTAACACCCATGTACCTATTTTACTGCTAGGTAACAGGGGCATAGGGTGAAAGAAACTCTGCCCATTGTTTCTCGCCGGCGCCTGGGAAACCCAGGACCACAGGATCACAATTGTCCAGCGTGCTGTCCGCTCGGCCGACCGGCTCCCAGATACAAACAAGATACAAAGCCAACAGTATATAAACACACTAAACACTATCTGCTGCTGCTTCCAGATTGGCTTAGAGCTACACCAAGCATCTTCATACATTGCCCACAATATATTGTATGAAGCCAGAGTAATAACAAATTAACACTGCAACACTGGAGAATCTTGTATCATAGTGTTTGAATGAAGAAACACCCAATACATGTGTAAGTGTATTAAACCAATTTTTTGAATGAAACTTACATCCTTTATCAGGTGTTTTGTACAAAGATTCTAATTGCATGCATTTTTAAGTCTGGTCGTGCCTCGTGTGTGTGTCCATCATTAGAGGTCTTTATATTATGCTCCCATGTACTCCGAAACTTCTGATTGATGAACAAATATCCTTATTTCTGGCAACTGTAGGCAGGGGTATCACAAGAACATTATCCTAATCTGAACACCACAAGGTCTGTGCTTATATTAATTAATGAATTAGTAATTTTGCTTCATTAAGATTAATTTGCTGTTAATTGGATCTACTTTACTAAAAGAGTTTTTGCTCACAGTCTCTATAGAACTTATAACTACTCGTTTTAGTCGGCATCTTGATATTTGAGCTGTTGTATACAATTCTATTATTAAATTCTATCCTATAATTGAAATCCCAGCAATGGTTTGCAATGGGCATTTATTACTATCAATTTTAATACTGCTTGTGTCCAAACTCGTGTTCAATAACCACGACATTCTCTCCAACAGAACTTGCAATGATTGCAATTTATTACAAACACCATTACCTAAATTATTACCATTACAACATTACTATTGGTACCTCGACTCTCCCCCAGTTATATTATACCGTCACTAACACCATCCTGCCGTTACAGTCTTATCACCAAACAGCGTGCTATTAACAATATCATCAGTCATTATTATTACTATTACTGTCTGTATATTCTTGAGTTTGTTTTGGCAAAGTTTTTTCCTAATAATTCATATAAGCACAGACCTTGTGGTGTTCAGATTATGGAGAATGTTCTTGTGATACCCTGCCTACAGTTTCTAGAAACAATGATATTTAATCATTCATCAGACATTTTGGAGGTCAAAAATAAACTTTTACTTAGTATTTTTGAAATCTGTGAATATTTTTTCCATAACTGGTATGTAAGGCAGCTTTATAATCCATTTTCTTCATTACATTTGTTTTGCTACCATTGTAAAATACATTCTTAGCTTTTTGTCAGTGTACCAGTTTGATAAGCATGTTTGATGAAACAATTGGTAAGATGGTTGGCTTCATTATCCAAAAACTCAGGGACACAAGTAAAGAGCTAAAAGGCCAACAATTACTTTTTTGTTCAACTAAATGACTGGAATGAAGAATAATGTATTGATCAGTGTGCATGTTTTAATGATAAACAGTGAAAACCCCATAGTTTTTCATAACCATACTGTCCAAAAAGGGAATTTTGTTATGTAGGCTTTTTTTTGTAATTATATATGACAGGCAAATTAAATGATTAAGAACCCACTAAGAACACATTGATGGAACTCTCATCATCAGCATCAACTACCATAAAAGTATCAACACCATATCTTTCCCAAAAAATATATTTTTAGGCCAATTAAGTTAATGTTGGGTAAGACACATGTCTCAAAATGCCATGTAAAGGTTGGCCAAAATAGAGGAAAGAGAAGAGCCATTGCTTTTCCATACGCTTGAGACAAATATTGTTAAATTTAAAATAAGTGTCTGATGATCAATTCACAGATTGTACCTATGGGGAGGGGGGAACTCAAATACATCTTTGTATTTTGCCCAAATAAATTCTGGAACATTATCAATAATGATATTTGTGAACAAGTACAGTAACTTAAAAATTACCCATATGTATTGCCTTTGTAGATATTACTGGATTTTAAGTGATTAATGAAATCAGAAGAGTTTGATTTCATTAATCAAATGAGAATAAATTTAATTTCTGCATTAAAAATGATTACTACAATCTTAAATATATACAGTACTGTATATGAAACTATTTCTCTAACACTCCCTACTCTCCTTTATATGTATGGACTGTCTAAGATTCACACAAACGGTTGTCTTGTGTATTCATTCTCCCCCAAAAAAATCTTCCAACCTGGTTAGCCAAAACTCTTGGACAACATGGTATTGTTTCTGATTCTTATTTGTTTCACACTTCTAATTTCATTAATTACTTAAAATCCAGTAGACCATTGGGTGCATCTGATCCCTCGATCATTGTCGCCCCTAAATCAACAACAAAGACCAGTGAGGGTAACCAGGAAAAATAGTGCTTAGAACACTTCCTTGGGGTACACCTTCGTATTGCCAAAAAGAGGCAGATAAGAGTGGTACCAAGCCTCACACTAAAGGAAAGACTAAAGAGGAAGCTTTGTAGGAAGAGAGGGAGATTACCACAATGCCAAAAAAACGGAGTTGGGACAAAATATGGTATCTCCAGGTTGTGCCATACGCCTTTTGCAGATCAAAAAGGACAGCAGTAATCGAGGTCTTCACAGCAAAAGCAGTACAAATATAGACCTCCAGGTTCATTAAGATATCAGTTGTGCTGTGACACTTACAAAAGCCAAATTGAAAAGGGAAGAGGTGGTGATAGTGTTCTAAGAACCACATCAAACGGACATTGACCATGTGTTAAAAAAAGTTGCAGATGCAACTTGTTAGTGCAATGGAGTGCAAGTCCTTAGATGTCGTCCTTAGAGAAACTGGTTTCCGAATAGGAAGAATTGCCTCGAGTCAGTCCTCGGGAGCAGATGACGACTCCCAGATATGGTTATTAATATTCAGTAAATCCTAAAATGTGCATGGAGAGAGATGGCGAATCATCTCACTATGAATGTCATCCGAGCCTGCTGCCGTAGAACTGAAGAGGGTCAGGGCAGACTGGAGTTCCGAGAGAAAGGATCGTTATAGGGGGGGTTGGGGGCTGGAGATGTGTGCTAACATCTAAGGAAGATGAGAACCATAGCTAACTGTCGAAAACTGTGTGTGGACCCAGTTCAGAAGCGACTGACACCGGATCAGCCACAACAGAAGGACTGGCGACTAGAGGTAAGACTGGTGAGACATCTGGAACAAACGCATGTGCTATCTTATCGATTTTGTTTCAGATCTGGGGAAGAGGAGTGTCAACTGTAATGGTGAAGACATAGATTTCCAACTCTCACTCTTAGCTGTACAGATGGCCCTACAGGCCATTGCATATCATCGAATATCATTACGGATCAAGAGAGCAGTACTGTACAGTTAAATCCCCAAACAAAAGCTATAGGGGAAGAGAGAGATAGGAACAACTGCAGAAGCAACCAGGATGTGTGCCAAGCATCAGCCCCTGGAGACATACACAAAGTGGTGAAAACTGAGAGATCAGAAGTTGGAGTTCATGGAAGTTAGCATAAAAGCCACAAATATTCCATTGAAGAATAGTCAAAAATAGAGACAGGAGGAAAAAAAGAAAAGAGAAATGAAAAAAAAATTCATAGATGAACATGGGATACTAAGGAGGATCAAGCACAGGTTCAGTGAAATCAGGGTGTGGGGGCATAGGTAAATCAAGCAAAGACGATTGAGTCGAGGGGGTAGGAGGGGATGAAGGCAGACTGACAAAGTCCTGGGTGGAAGGAGGCCCTAGAGATGGACAATAAAGGGGATGGGGAGAGACAAACATTGGAGTGCACTTGATCAAAGACAGCATCAGAGGAAAATCAAGGGCCATGGGAATCTCCATAGTGGGGTAAGTCAACCCTACCACAGACATGGGAGGAGAAGCAGGGACAGAGTCTGAGGTGGAAAGCAGTGGATGGACCAATGCCTTCTTGTCAGCTGTGGAGAAAGATGGAGAGAAACCAGGTTTACGCTTCTAACTGTGATATGGGCGTGCCAGCAGCAATGTGCGACAGTCTCTAAAAGTCTCGGCAGGACATGAAGAACAAGAGTAGACACAAAGATGACTGGGAGGATCGAGAAGAAAGACTGGGTTGGGAAAGAAAGGCTAGAGGGGACAGAGAAGAGGGAAGAGGTGGTGACACTGAACTGAATGGCAGAAGACTGGGAGGGGAGGGCAGAAACATCAAGCGATGAATTATGAGGAAGATTCTCTGCATCAGAATAGAGAGGAGCAGAAGACAGGAAACTGGTGAAGGCATTGGTGTCTAAGGCCTGGAAAAGGTGGAATTGAGAAAGGGGTGAAGGGTGGGAAAGGAGAAGTGTGATGCAATACACGAGCATAAGTCATGTCGAACAAGGAGTTCAGGTGTCGAACCTAGCGTCTGTGATCGGATTTCTTTCCGTGAGGAAAATGTTTTAAACTGAGAATGGCATCCACAAATTTGCAGTGTATGCATGAGCAGGAGAAGGCAGGGTGGGCATCACTGCAATTAATGCAGCGAGGCTGGGGAGAAGAGAATTCTGTCTTAAAATGACCCGGGACTCCACACAAGGGGGAAACAGGGGATACCTCACTAGTGCATCACAAGAGACCATGTCCAAATTTCCAACACCTATTGCAGACAAGAAGAGAGGGAATGTATTCCTGAATGGAGCATCTGGTACCAGCAAGAATAATGGAAGACGGAAGGGACCTACAATCAAAAAGAGATTTTGACTACTCAAAGAGGCTGACAATGATGACCACAAGGGAATCAAGTGAATGTGTCAATCTGGAGGATAGAATGGCCTTAGGCCTCGAGAGAATATATTTAATATCCTCATGGTAGTCTTTTAGCTCTCTACCTCCAGTAACGACATGGTGCGGGAGAATGACTGTGCCAATGCTGGCATTTAACCAGTCATTTTTGGAGACCCACACTGGGGTCTCACCAATGTGAGATGCCAGGCATTGGTGAGATGCCTCACCAATGATGCCAGGCAGTCTGCTGCCTCCTGAGAAGGAGATGCAACTACACGTGTGGCAGTGTGGGTGGGATTAAAAGTGACATGGGTATCAAATGAATCAACCCGGTGTTTATTTATGTGTAAATCATCATGACGCGTACAATCAGCGTGAGAAAGATCAAAATACTTAGTCCGCTTGGCACGACCAAACAAATCCTGGAATGTAGACGAGTTGGGAGGAATCGTGTGTGTTCAAGTGCGGGAGTTACGGCACTGAGCTCCCCCAGTATGAGGGGAGTGTTAAAAGGCGCCATTGTCACAATGAGATATGGAGCCACTCCAAGTGACGAGGTGGGGGCTTGGGGCTCAACCCTGCCACGGAATTGAGAGGGAAGCAGAGTGGGTCAGTCGGGAGTCAACAAAGGAGCCTGATCTGGGGCCAATGTAGCTGGAACCCAATTTTCTATCACTGGCCATCTCGCGAGGCCTGGTCGCCCACCCTATGAGCCTGCGTAAAAGAAGTCAGTTCCATATCCATACAGCATTAATTTCAAGTCTGGGTCAAGGAGCCAAGACATACACCTACCAGGACAGTTAGGGAGGTAGAGCACTGGCCAGTGCTGGAAGGGGTGTGTTGTCCCCAGTCGTGATCCCCCCTTTTTAACAGGGGAGTCCTACTGCATTGCCCATTCTCCCACACTGGTGCAAAGATCTCTTTCTCCCTTTCTCCCCAGCCTGGACACCAAACCATCCACAAAGGGTAGCCCCCTCATGGGTGGCCCCCTACAGTGGGAGGTCCGTTGACCCAAACATGATCCCTATGGGGTTGTGTACTTAGCACATACAATACCAAGAGAGCAACCCTCACTGGCCCAGGCAACCCAGGCAACCCTCACTGGCCCTAGGGAGTTGTATGTGAGGCCCCTCACAATGACAAGGTGACACTCTGGAGGAGGGGGCAAAATACAAAGATGTATTTGATTTGATTTGATATTTGACTAAAAAAAAAAAAACTTAATTGTTGGTCTTTTTTCAAGCCTATGGGAACCCGAGTTTAATATACAGCATTGAAGTTACCATATTACCAATTGCTTCATAAAACTCACTTACCCCCGCTGGCACATTGACAACTGTAAGAAAAAGCAGGTATATTCTACAATGGTAGCAAAAATAAATGGAATAAAGAAAATAGATTATAAAGTTCCCTTACATACCAGTTATGGATAAATATACAAGACATCAGTGACATTAATTGCATGTTTTTTTTTACTTCCAACATGCTATTAGGAAAAACTTTGAACTCAATAACAACAAAAGTAACGGTAATAATAAAGTAATAATAATAATAATAATAATGAAGAGAATGATGGTACTGTTAATAACATGGTTGCTGGTAGTGATAATAAAAACAGCCGGAGATGTGTTAGCGAAGGTAATAATAATAATTGTGTTTGTAATAAATTGCAACGATTGCAGTTTATCATATGTTGGAGAGACTGGTCATGGATTATTGAAGAGTTGAGGAATACAAAAAGCAGTACAGTAACAAAATTGATAGGAATAATGCCACTGCACAAATATATCACGTTAATATGATGTACCAATGAGAAAATCAGTAGGAGCCATGAGGAGGATTCAAACCTGCACACTGGGTACTCCCAACACACACGCCTTGAATCATTGAACCATAACATGCTAAAAGTAATGCAACCTGGATTTGACTGAATCTTTTAGGGAATCCTGAGGCTTCCACTGAAGCAAACTCAGGGTTTCAACATTGTCCATATACACTCTGGCTCTGGTATAGGAGTTGTACCCAAATGCTTCTCTTTAAATGTGTTGAAGGAATACCATGGCCTGAGTGCATGTGGAAAATTTGTGAAACCCAGATTTTTTGCTTCAGTGGAAGCCTCAGGACTCCTAGAAGATTCAGTTGAATCTAGGTTACATTGCTTTATAGCATGTTGTAGTGCAATGTTTAAGGCGGGGTTTGCGAGTACCCAGTGTGCAGGTTCGAATCCTCTCATGGCTCCTGATATTCTCAATAATTCCAGTGTAAACCATTATTGGGATTTCAATCACAAGATGGATTTTAATAAAACTGTATATAACAGCTCAAAAAAAAATAAATGCATTTTGAAGGAAACAGAGTTCAAATATCAAAAGCGGTACCTAGAAGAGGTAATTATATACCCCCTTAGGGACCATAAAAGGCAACAAATCTTTTAGTAGACCCGATTAATCATAAAATTATTTTTAGTGAAGCTAAATTAACTACTTTCATTAATTCATATAAGCACAGACCTTGTTGAGTTCATTATCATTAATGTTCATAAGAACATTAGGGATAATGTTCTTGAAATACCCTGCCTACAGTTTCCAGAAACCAGGACGTTTGATCATTCATCAGTCGTTTCGGAATCAACAGGGAGCATAATTATAACGATGTCTAATGATGAGACGCCATGTGAGGTGCACGATATAAGTCACAGATAGACATGAGGACAAGTACTTGAACCTCAAAGGTTATTCAGCACCTGAAGCATTAGCCTTTGGGAAGGGAGGGGAATCTTGGAGGATTGCCTGGGCCCACTTAGCAGGTAACAGGATTAAGCCCCATTTAGGCAATACAGTTTCAGTTTTATTTTATAATTGCTCAGTATTTAAACAAACTTGAGTTTACCTTAAATAGCTAGGGAAATTTATCACATTAAGCTGTTGTAATGTATCATACAACAAACAACTTATCCCCTTTAATCCTTCTAATTTTAGTTATGATTTTAATCCACAGTACCGAAATCTAGTGTCATTAAACCAAGACTAAACCCGCCAGATGTATTTATTGAAGTAACTTAATCTTTTCAAGAATCTGGATCAGTGACTTCATTGGAAGAGTTATGTAACATCAATCTTGCAAAATATTTAATATTTTGCCATCTCATGTTAATTATACAATGTGTACAATTTAGTTTATTGGTCAATCTTCCAAACTGAGACTACACATTCTGTTACTGTATACTACAAGAATGCTTAATACTTGAATGAAGGTACAGTATTGTCAATCTTTAATGTACAATTCCAAAATGATGCTAATCAACTTTAAATGCTATGGCAATTTCATCCCTGTACAATCTGGTCAAGTTTTAACCATATTAAAATTTGTGAAACCTAAAATATGACAAGATCTTTTAAATTACGTTACCATTTTACGTTAACATTTTACCGTTACCATTTTACGTTACTCAAACAGCAATGTTTGTATGACTAGAATAAGAAAGATACAAGGAGAACATGCAGAGTATAGAAACTAGAATGCATGACAATTTAGGTTTTCAAATTGATGTTAAGTGATTATTAAAAGTTGCCGAGCCAGGAAGACTACGTAGCACCGTCTGTGTTGCAAGATAGTAAAGAAGTGAATACCCTGTTCTCAACCTTGGGTTAAGAACAATTTTAACCCTTCAGAGCTTACACTTTACCACATATATACTAATCTACCATGATCAAGAGGGAAATATTTTCATGTGATTTTTCCTTAAGAGATTATCAGACGCCATGGAAATTATGGTTCAAGGAAGTACAATGACCACTTTACTATCGTGTCAGCATTGTTAGTATTGTGCCAAGAGTCATTACTCTTCTGATAAAACTTTCTCCAGTCATTTGTGAATAAATAAATGATGTGGACTTCATTAAGCTAACTTTATACAATATTTACTTTGTATTTATATTGGTAAATGGCAACAAACTAAAAAGGCTGCAGTTACATGCTCTTGAACTTTAGCTAAGCATTATTTCCTCATTTTTAAACACTTGAGCAGGTTAAAAATCAATGATAACCTATATCCACATTTAGTTTCACTTTCAAATTTATAACTTGAACATTAAAATTAAATTTTAGGCAAAAGATCAATACTAAATTTTGTTTCCAGTTATCTACTCTGGAGTCTGTACCATTATTGCACTATTTTGTAATAAATGAACTTACTACTAACCTTATCACTTTACCCCATGAATGACTAATTATCCCAAGGGGGGGGGTGTATTAGTCATCATGCAATTAAAAAATAACTATATTTTCGCTTTCTGCATTAACTTTCAAGAATATTATTGCATTATATTTTATTATATATATATATATATATATATATATATATATATATATATATATATATATATATATATATATATATATATATATATAAATATATATATATATATATATATATATATATATATATATATATATTTTCCAAATAAAATAATAAATAATATTGTTTCAATATTGTACGTTATTGTTAACTCACCTGATTAGTTATATTTATGAAGAAAGTTACACTTGAGAACTTGCGAGTGTCCCACTACACGATATTATACAAATAGCAAGTTCAACACTCCAACATTCGTCCACTATTGACTGCAAAACAAATATAATGATTACAAGCTATGTCTATACCAGTATTAAGATCCACAATGATGGTTCAGAACACTAGCATTGCTGTTGCCATCCTAGACTATCACAGATTTTATCATATTGCAAGCCTTAAAAAAGTACAGAATATACCAGGGGTAAACTATCAAAATAAGTTAAAATATAGTTTTCCCAAGTACTGTATGAGTTCACATATCAGAAGCCCGCTGATCCGAATATTTGAGT
>WNGS01142605.1:11239-24556 GCA_020271785.1 Procambarus virginalis | reverse complement strand
CTCACCTGTGGACCCCAACAACCACGTGCTCACCTGTGGACCCCAACAACCACGTCCTCACCTGTGGACCCCAACAACACGTGCTCACCTGTGGACCCCAACAACCACGTGCTCACCTGTGGACCCCAACAACCACGTCCTCACTGTGGACCCCAACAACCACGTCCTCACCTGTGGACCCAACAACCACGTCCTCACCTGTGGACCCAACAACCACGTGCTCACCTGTGGACCCCAACAACCACGTCTCACCTGTGGACCCCAACAACCACGTCCTCACCTGTGGACCCAACAACCACGTGCTCACCTGTGGACCCCAAAACACGTGCTCACCTGTGGACCCCAACAACCACGTCCTCACCTGTGGACCCCAACAACCACGTCCTCACCTGTGGACCCCAACAACCACGTCCTCACCTGTGGACCCCAACAACACGTCTCACCTGTGGACCCCAACAACCACGTCCTCACCTGTGGACCCCAACAACCACGTGCTCACCTGTGGACCCCAACAACCACGTCCTCACCTGTGGACCCCACAACCACGTCCTCACCTGTGGACCCCAACAACCACGTCTCACCTGTGGACCCCAACAACCACGTTCTCACCTGTGGACCCCAACAACCACGTCCTCACCTGTGGACCCAACAACCACGTTCTCACCTGTGGACCCCAACAACCACGTCCTCACCTGTGGACCCCAACAACCACGTCCTCACCTGTGGACCCCAACAACCACGTCCTCACCTGTGGACCCCACAACCACGTCCTCACCTGTGGACCCCAACAACCACGTCCTCACCTGTGGACCCAACAACCACGTCCTCACCTGTGGACCCCAGCAACCACGTGCTCACCTGTGGACCCCAACAACCATGTGCTCACCTGTGAACCCCAACAACCACGTCCTCACCTGTGGACCCCAACAACCACGTCCTCACCTGTGGACCCCAACAACCATGTGCTCACCTGTGAACCCCAACAACCACGTCCTCACCTGTGGACCCCAACAACCACGTCCTCACCTGTGGACCCCAACAACCATGTGCTCACCTGTGGACCCCAACAACCACGTTCCCACCTGTGGACCCCAACAACCACGTGCTCACCTGTGGACCCCAACAACCACGTCCTCACCTGTGGACCCCAACAACCACGTCCTCACCTGTGGACCCCAACAACCACGTCCTCACCTGTGGACCCCAACAACCACGTCCTCACCTGTGGACCCCAACAACCACGTGCTCACCTGTGGACCCCAACAAACCACGTGCTCACCTGTGGACCCCAACAACCACGGTCACACCTGTGGACCCCAACAACCACGGTCACACCTGTGGACCCCAACAACCACGTGCTCACTGTGGACCCCAACAACAAAATAGACAGCTCTGCTATTTCTTACATAATAGACAGTATTGTTACAAACACAAACTGTTATAACTGCATGTATCTATGGACCCAGGAGAGCCAAGAGATCTATGGACCCAGGAGAGCCAAGAGATCTATGGACCCAGGAGAGCCAAGAGATCTATGGACCCAGGAGAGCCAAGAGATCTATGGACCCAGGAGAGCCAAGGAATCTATGGACCCAGGAGAGCCAAGGAATCTATGGACCCAGGAGAGCCAAGGAATCTATGGACCCAGGAGAGCCAAGAGATCTATGGACCCAGGAGAGCCAAGAGATCTATGGACCCAGGAGAGCCAGGAATCTATGGACCCAGGAGAGCCAAGGAATCTATGGACCCAGGAGAGCCAAGAGATCTATGGACCCAGGAGAGCCAAGAGATCTATGGACCCAGGAGAGCCAAGGAATCTATGGACCCAGGAGAGCCAAGGAATCTATGGACCCAGGAGAGCCAAGAGATCTATGGACCCAGGAGAGCCAAGAGATTTATGGACCCAGGAGAGCCAAGAGATCTATGGACCCAGGAGAGCCAAGAGATCTATGGACCCAGGAGAGCCAAGGAATCTATGGACCCAGGAGAGCCAAGGAATCTATGGACCCAGGAGAGCCAAGAGATCTATGGACCCAGGAGAGCCAAGAGATCTATGGACCCAGGAGAGCCAAGGAATCTATGGACCCAGGAGAGCCAAGGAATCTATGGACCCAGGAGAGCCAAGAGATCTATGGACCCAGGAGAGCCAAGAGATCTATGGACCCAGGAGAGCCAAGGAATCTATGGACCCAGGAGAGCCAAGGAATCTATGGACCCAGGAGAGCCAAGGAATCTATGGACCCAGGAGAGCCAAGAGATCTATGGACCCAGGAGAGCCAAGAGATCTATGGACCCAGGAGAGCCAAGGAATCTATGGACCCAGGAGAGCCAAGGAATCTATGGACCCAGGAGAGCCAAGGAATCTATGGACCCAGGAGAGCCAAGAGATCTATGGACCCAGGAGAGCCAAGAGATCTATGGACCCAGGAGAGCCAAGGAATCTATGGACCCAGGAGAGCCAAGGAATCTATGGACCCAGGAGAGCCAAGGAATCTATGGACCCAGGAGAGCCAAGAGATCTATGGACCCAGGAGAGCCAAGAGATCTATGGACCCAGGAGAGCCAAGAGATCTATGGACCCAGGAGAGCCAAGAGATCTATGGACCCAGGAGAGCCAAAGGGTCTAGCCACTGGACTCAAGGGTGGACCTTACGATTGATACCATAGTTCACCTAGAACTAACAGGTATCAGGAAGTTAGGCAACTTTAGCAGGTTATATCCTGGTAGGGGTCAGTAGCTGGCCTAGGAGGACCTTGCTGCTACTATCAGGCTTCCTGTCCCCAACAATGGGATGATATTTCATCCCAGCAACTAAGCGATCCAGAAGTGTTTCAAGCCAGATCATGAAACCCGTTTCTATGTTACAACTTTGTATAAAAATAAAACACGGACCTCAAAAATTTTTGTTTACAAATATTTTAAGAATTCCATTGCAGGGAATTGATGTCAAATGAGTCGGCAGAGTTATTGGCGCGCCCTGCGGCACTACGTGACAGAGTGCGGCAGAGTTATTGGCACGCCCTGCGGCACTATGTGACAGAGTGCGGCAGAGTTATTGGCGCGCCCTGCGGCACTACGTGACAGAGTGCGGCAGAGTTATTGGCGCGCCCTGCGGCACTACGTGACAGAGTGCGGCAGAGTTATTGGCACGCCCTGCGGCACTATGTGACAGAGTGCGGCAGAGTTATTGGCGCGCCCTGCGGCACTACGTGACAGAGTGCGGCAGAGTTATTGGCGCGCCCTGCGGCACTACGTGACAGAGTGCGGCAGAGTTATTGGCACGCCCTGCGGCACTACGTGACAGAGTGCGGCAGAGTTATTGGCGCGCCCTGCGGCACTACGTGACAGAGTGCGGCAGAGTTATTGGCACGCCCTGCGGCACTACGTGACAGAGTGCGGCAGAGTTATTGGCACGCCCTGCGGCACTACGTGACAGAGTGCGGCAGAGTTATTGGCGCGCCCTGCGGCACTACGTGACAGAGTGCGGCAGAGTTATTGGCACTCCCTGCAGCACTACGTGACAGAGTGCGGCAGAGTTATTGGCGCGCCCTGCGGCACTACGTGACAGAGTGCGGCAGAGTTATTGGCACGCCCTGCGGCACTACCTGACAGAGTGCGGCAGAGTTATTGGCGCGCCCTGCGGCACTACGTGACAGAGTGCGGCAGAGTTATTGGCGCGCCCTGCGGCACTACCTGACAGAGTGCGGCAGAGTTATTGGCGCGCCCTGCGGCACTACGTGACAGAGTGCGGCAGAGTTATTGGCACGCCCTGCGGCACTACGTGACAGAGTGCCGCAGGGGGGATTAATTTAGAGAGAAATCTAAATCAAACGTTCAAGAAATGTGTAATTATTTCAATCAAAATTATTTTCTGTCAGAAATTTTTGCTATCTCCAGTTTAATAATAACTACAATTGATTATAATCTTCCCCCGGCGTCCAAAGGTCACTTTCCTCTGATCATCCAAATTAATTTTTGGATACAGTTCCTAATCCCATTATGCGCCTATGTAACCTTTAGACTTATATATATACACGGGATTGGTATGGGGTCCAATACCACTCAGAGGATTGGCATGGGATCCAATACCACTCAGAGGATTGGCATGGGGTCCAATACCACTCAGAGGATTGGTATGGGGTCCAATACCACTCAGAGGATTGGCATGGGGTCCAATACCACTCACAGGATTCGTATGGGGTCCAATACCACTCAGAGGATTGGCATGGGGTCCAATACCACTCAGAGGATTGGTATGGGGTCCAATACCACTCACAGGATTCGTATGGGGTCCAATACAACTCACAGGATTGGTATGGGGTCCAATACCACTCAGAGGATTGGCATGGGGTCCAATACCACTCAGAGGATTGGTATGGGGTCCAATACCACTCAGAGGATTGGCATGGGGTCCAATACAACTCACAGGATTGGTATGGGGTCCAATACCACTCAGAGGATTGGTATGGGGTCCAATACAACTCACAGGATTGGTATGGGGTCCAATACCACTCAGAGGATTGGTATGGGGTCCAATACCACTCACATGATTGGTATGGGGTCCAATACCACTCACAGGATTGGTATGGGGTCCAATACCACTCAGAGGATTGGTATGGGGTCCAATACCACTCAGAGGATTGGTATGGGGTCCAATACCACTCAGAGGATTGGTATGGGGTCCAATACCACTCACATGATTGGTATTGGTCCAATACCACTCAAAGGATTGGTATGGCGTCCAATACCACTCACAGGATTGGTATGGGGTCCAATACCACTCACATGATTGGTATGGGGTCCAATACCACTCAAAGGATTGGTATGGCGTCCAATACCACTCACAGGATTGGTATGGGGTCCAATACCACTCAGAGGATTGGTATGGGGTCCAATACCACTCAGAGGATTGGTATGGGGTCCAATACCACTCACATGATTGGTATTGGTCCAATACCACTCAAAGGATTGGTATGGCGTCCAATACCACTCACAGGATTGGTATGGGGTCCAATACCACTCACATGATTGGTATGGGGTCCAATACCACTCAAAGGATTGGTATGGCGTCCAATACCACTCACAGGATTGGTATGGGGTCCAATACCACTCACAGGATTGGTATGGGATCCAATACCACTCACAGGATTGGTATGGGGTCCAATACCACTCGCAGGATTGGTATGGGGTCCAATATCACTCACAGGATTAGTATGAGGTAGAATACCACTCACAGGATTGGTATGGGGTCCAATACCACTCACAGGATTGGTATGGGGTCCAATACCACTAACAGGATTGGTATGGAGTCCAATACCACTCACAGGATTGGTATGGGGTCCAATATCACTCACAGGATTGGTATGGGGTCCAATATCATTCACAGGATTGGTATGGGGTCCAATACCACTAACATGATTGGTATGGGGTCGAATACCACTCACAGGATTGGTATGGGGTCCAATATCACTCACAGGATTAGTATGAGGTAGAATACCACTCACAGGATTGGTATGGGGTCCAATATCACTCACAGGATTGGTATGGGGTCCAATACCACTCAGAGGATTGGCATGGGGTCCAATACAACTCACAGGATTGGTATGGGGTCCAATACCACTCAGAGGATTGGTATGGGGTCCAATACAACTCACAGGATTGGTATGGGGTCCAATACCACTCAGAGGATTGGTATGGGGTCCAATACCACTCACATGATTGGTATGGGGTCCAATACCACTCACAGGATTGGTATGGGGTCCAATACCACTCAGAGGATTGGTATGGGGTCCAATACCACTCAGAGGATTGGTATGGGGTCCAATACCACTCACAGGATTGGTATGGGGTCCAATACCACTCACATGATTGGTATTGGTCCAATACCACTCACAGGATTGGTATGGGGTCCAATACCACTCACAGGATTGGTATGGGGTCCAATACCACTCACGTGATTGGTATGGGGTCCAATACCACTCAAGGATTGGTATGGCGTCCAATACCACTCACAGGATTGGTATGGGGTCCAATACCACTCACAGGATTGGTATGGGATCCAATACCACTCACAGGATTGGTATGGGGTCCAATACCACTCGCAGGATTGGTATGGGGTCCAATATCACTCACAGGATTAGTATGAGGTAGAATACCACTCACAGGATTGGTATGGGGTCCAATACCACTCACAGGATTGGTATGGGGTCCAATACCACTAACAGGATTGGTATGGAGTCCAATACCACTCACAGGATTGGTATGGGGTCCAATATCATTCACAGGATTGGTATGGGGTCCAATATCATTCACAGGATTGGTATGGCGTCCAATACCACTAACATGATTGGTATGGGGTCGAATACCACTCACAGGATTGGTATGGGGGTCCAATATCACTCACAGGATTAGTATGAGGTAGAATACCACTCACAGGATTGGTATGGGGTCCAATATCACTCACAGGATTGGTATGGGGTCCATTACCACTCACATGATTGGTATGGGGTCGAATACCACTCACGGGATTGGTATGGGTTCAATATCACTCACAGGATTAGTATGAGGTAGAATACCACTCACAGGATTGGTATGGGGTCCAATACCACTCACAGGATTGGTATGGGGTCCAATACCACTCACAGGATTGTAGTGTGGTTCAATACCACTCACAGGATTGGTATGGGGTCCAATACCACTCACAGGATTGGTATGAGGGTCCAATACCACTCACAGGATTGGTATGGGGTCCAATATCACTCACAGGAATAGTATGAGGTAGAATACCACTCACAGGATTGGTATGGGGTCCAATACCACTCACAGGATTGGTATGGGGTCCAATACCACTCACTGGATTGTAATGTGGTTCAATACCACTCACAGGATTGGTATGGGGTCCAATACCACTCACAGGATTGGTATGGGGTCCAATACCACTCACAGGATTGGTATGGGGTCGAATACCACTCACAGGATTGGTATGGGGTCCAATACCACTCACAGGATTGGTATGGGGTCCAATACCACTCACAGGATTGGTATGGGGTCGAATACCACTCACAGGATTGGTATTGGGTCCAATATCCCTCACAGGATTGGTATGGGGTCCAATACCACTCACAGGATTGGTATGGGGTCCAATACCACTCACAGGATTGGTATGGGGTCCAATACACTCACAGGATTGGTATGGGGTCCAATACCACTCACAGGATTGGTATGGGGTCCAATACCACTCACAGGATTGGTATGGGGTCCAATATCACTCACAGGATTGGTATGGGGTCCAATACCACTCACAGGATTGGTATGGGGTCCAATACCACTCACAGGATTGGAATGGGGTCCAATACCACTCACAGGATTGGTGTGGGGTCCAATATCCCTCACAGGATTAGTATGAGGTAGAATACCACTCACAGGATTGGAATGGGGTCCAATATCACTCACAGGATTGGTATGGGGTCCAATATCACTCACAGGATTGGTGGGGATCCAATATCACTCAGAATTGGTATGGGGTCCAATACCACTCACAGGATTAGTATGAGGTAGAATACCGCTCACAGGATTGGTATGGGGTCCAATACCACTCATAGGATTGGTATAGGGTCCAATACCACTCACAGGAATGGTATGGGGTCCAATATCACTCACAGGATTGGTATGGGGTCCAATACCACTCACAGGAATGGTATGGGGTCCAATATCACTCACAGGATTGGTATGGGGTCCAATACCACTCACAGGATTGGTATGGGGTCCAATACCACTCACAGGATTGGTATGGGGTCCAATACCACTCACAGGATTGGTATGGGGTCCAATACCACTCACAGGATTGGTATGGTGTATGAGGACATGGTGTATGGTGACAGGTGTATGAGGACATGGTGTATGGTGACAGGTGTATGAGGACATGGTGTATGGTGACAGGTGTATGAGGACATGGTGTATGGTGACAGGTGTATGAGAACATGGTGTATGGTGACAGGTGTATGAGGACATGGTGTATGGTGACAGGTGTATGAGGACATGGTGTATGGTGACAGGTGTATGAGGACATTGTGTATGGTGACAGGTGTATGAGAACATGGTGTATGGTGACAGGTGTATGAGGACATTGTGTATGGTGACAGGTGTATGAGGACATGGTGTATGGTGACAGGTGTATGAGGACATGGTGTATGGTGACAGGTGTATGTGGACATGGTGTATGGTGTCAGGTGTATGAGGACATGGTGTATGGTGACAGTGTATGTGGACATGGTGTATGGTGACAGGTGTATGAGGACATGGTGTATGGTGACAGGTGTATGAGGACATGGTGTATGGTGACAGGTGTATGAGGACATGGTGTATGGTGACAGGTGTATGAGGACATGGTGTATGGTGACAGGTGTATGAGAACATGGTGTATGGTGACAGGTGTATGAGGACATGGTGTATGGTGTCAGGTGTATGAGTATGAGAGAGAGAGGGAGGAAGAGAAACCCAATAGAAGCTCGGGCAATGGCAGTCGACCTAGTTACTAGAGAAAATAGCCTGTGGACGACCCTAGCCTGAGGACGACCCTAGCCTGACGACGACCCTAGCCTGACGACGACCCCTAGCGTGAGGACGACCGTAGTCTGTGGACGACCCTAGCCTGAGGACGACCCTAGACTGTGGACGACCCTAGCCTGTGGACGACCCTAGCCTGTGGACGACTCTAGCCTGAGGACGACCCTAGCCTGTGGACGACCCTAGCCTGTGGACGACCCTAGTCTGAGGACGACCCTAGCCTGTGGACGACTCTAGCCTGAGGACGACCCTAGCCTGTGGACGACCCTAGCCTGTGGACGACCCTAGCCTGTGGACGACTCTAGCCTGAGGACGACCCTAGCCTGTGGACGACCCTAGCCTGAGGACGACCCTAGCCTGTTGACGACCCTAGCCTGTGGACGACTCTAGCCTGAGGACGACCCTAGCCTGTGGACGACCCTAGCCTGTGGACGACTCTAGCCTGTGGACGACCCTAGCCTGAGGACGACCCTAGCCTGACGACGACCCTAGCCTGAGGACGACCCTAGGCTATGGACGACTCTAGCCTGAGGACGACCCTAGCCTGTGGACGACTTTAGCCTGAGGACGACCATAGCCTGACGACGACCCTAGTCTGTGGACGACCCTAGCCTGAGGACGGGACCCTGCTGTGGCCTGTGGACGACCCTAGCCTGAGGACGACCCTAGTCTGTGGACGACCCTAGCCTGAGGACGACCCTAGCCTGAGGACGACCCTAGCCTAAGGACGACCCAAGCTGCGGACGACCCTAGCCTGACGACGACCCTAGTCTGAGGACGACCCTAGCCTGTGGACGACCCTAGCCTGAGGACGGGTCTTGACGGACTGCTCTTTCCTGAGGACGACCCTAGCCTGAGGACGACCCTAACGTGAGGACGGGTCTTGAGGGACTGCTCTTTCCTGAGGACGACCCTAGCCTGAGGACGACCCTAGCCTGAGGACCACTCTAGCCTGAGGACGACCCTAGACTGAGGATGACCCTTGCCTAAGAACCACTCTAGCCTGAGGATGACCCTAGCTTGAGGACGACCCTAGCCTGAGAACGACCCTAGCTTGTGGACGACCCTAGCCTGTGGATGACCCTAGCCTGTGGACAACCCTAGCCTGAGGACTTGTCTTGAGGGACTGTTGCGGCCTGTGGACGACCCTAGCCTGTGAGGATGGGTTCCTACGATAGGTTGTGAGGAGTTATGAGGATGGATATTGTAAGAATGTATTGTGACAATGCGTAATGAAGATAGGTTATGATAACAGGTTTAGAGAATGTTTTATGAGGCTCTTCAATAAGAATGTGTTGTGATGATGGGTATTGAAATGTGTTGTGAGAGTGCATTATGAGGATGAGTTATGAGGATGAGCTGGCAATAGAATACACGAGTCAAATCCCCTTCACAAAAGACTGTTTATTGCGCTAAACTTTCCATTAGTATCAGCTCACATCAAGTGGGACCCATCTGAGATTCAACGCATTTTGCAACATTCCACGCAACACTTCAGTGTCCAAACTATGTGTCTCATTTTCTGCCCCCCCCCCCCCATGTCTCATTTTCTGCCCCCCATGTCTCATTTTCTGCCCCCCATGTCTCATTTTCTGCCCCCCATGTCTCATTTTCCGCCCCCTTGTCTCATTAATCTCACACTATTCTCATCCACTGCCCAAAGCTGCTCCTCTCGACTGATAAAAAGGACAGAGCATTTGTGTAATCAAAAGAATGTCGATTATGCAACTGCCAATTAAATAAGCATTTCGGGCACTGTCGCTAGATGGCAGTCTGGGCCCTGTGCCACTCTGGAGGGTGAAAGGGGTGGCACTTGGGCGGAAGCTCTGGTGAGAGTCACACGGCCCTCCTCGCCTGCCTGCGGAAACTGAACCTCCTTCCTGGCGCTGTTCAATGGCGCGTTCTCTCGTCGATGACCGGATCCGCTGATAACCCGTGACTGGGGCCTTGATAACTGGTGACTGGGGGCCTTGATAACCCGTGACTGAGGGCCTTGATAACTGGTGACCGAGGCCTTGGTAACCCGTGACTGTGGGCCTTGATAACTGGTGACTGGGGCGTTGGTAACCCGTGACTGTGGGCCTTGATAACTAGTGACTGGGGCGTTGGTAACCCGTGACTGTGGGCCTTGATAACTGGTGACTGGGGCGTTGGTAACCCGTGACTGAGGGCCTTGATAACTGGTGACTGGGGGCCTTGATAACCCGTGACTGGGGCCTTGATAACTGGTGACCGAGGGCCTTGGTAACCCGTGACTGTGGGCCTTGATAACTGGTGACTGGGGCGTTGGTAACCCGTGACTGAGGGCCTTGATAACTGGTGACTGGGGGCCTTGATAACTGGGGGCCTTGGTAACCCGTGACTGGGGCCTTGATAACTGGGGGCCTTGATAACTGGGGGCCTTGGTAACCCGTGACTGGGGCGTTGGTAACCTGTGACTGGGGCGTTGGTAACCCGTGACTGAGGGCCTTGATAACTAGTGACTGGGGGCATTGGTAACCTGTGACTGGGGCCTTGATAACTGGTGACTGGAGGCCTGGTAAGCCGTGACTGGGTACTGGAGGGTGTTGTGGGTCGTGACGTCAGACATGTTTGCTATGGAGAACATTCTGTCCGGTTCCCGGAAGAGGTCCAGTATACACCCTGGCTTGGCCTGGGACCGCTGTGGGGCTGCACACGCGTCTACTCCCACCTGTGTTACACCCACGGTGTCCTCCCACCTGCCTCCCACGCCTCCTGGCTCCCACCTTGCACCTGCAACTCTGTCCGTTATTTCGGCGTCGCCCGGAGCGCTAACCAAGGCGCCAAACACACAGTTCTCGTCGGAGCTGTTATGTACTAGTGCCCCAGACTCCATCTTGCTTCCACTCTCTTATATGGCTGAAGAAACCAAGAACTCGGCCTCCAATTACTGCTCGCCTCTCTCCAACCTCTGCTCGACTCCCTCCAAACATTGTTCGCCTCCCTCCAAACACTGCTCGCCTCCCTCCAAACTCTGCTCGCCTCCCTCCAAACTCTGCTCGCCTCCCTCCAAACTCTGTTCGCCTCCATTCAAACACTGCTCGCCTCCCTCCAAACTCTGCTCACCTCCCTCCAAACTCTGCTCGCCTCCCTCCAAACTCTGCTCGCCTCCCTCCAAACTCTGCTCGCCTCCCTCCAAACTCTGCTCGCCTCCCTCCAAACACTGCTCGCCTCCCTCCAAACACTGCTCGCCTCCCTCCAAACACTGCTCGCCTCCCTCCAAACTCTGCTCACCTCCCTCCAAACTCTGCTCGCCTCCCTCCAAACTCCGCTCGCCTCCCTCCAAACTCTGCTCGCCTCCCTCCAAACTCTGCTCGCCTCCCTCCAAACACTGCTCGCCTCCCTCCAAACACTGCTCGCCTCCCTCCAAACTCTGCTCGCCTCCCTCCAAACTCCGCTCGCCTCCCTCCAAACACTGCTCGCCTCCCTCCAAACACTGCTCACCTCCCTCCAAACTCTGCTCGCCTCCCTCCAAACTCCGCTCGCCTCCCTCCAAACTCTGCTCGCCTCCCTCCAAACTCTGCTCGCCTCCCTCCAAACTCTGCTCGCCTCCCTCCAAACTCTGCTCGCCTCCCTCCAAACAGTGCTCGCCTCCCTCCAAACACTGCTCGCCTCCCCCTACGAGACCTGTCCACTCTACTTCACCAACAAGAGGTATGCCCGGGAGATGGTATACCTCCTCCTGCTCCTCTGATCCCACACACCTGACTACTCCCTCCTTACACCCAATCACTGCTACAAGCACTTTCACACACCTGGGATCCCCACAGATTTCTAAACACCTGTTTTGCGCCGTTACGCCAAACCAGTTAGCTCCGGATTACATGTGTTCCAATCCTGATTGGTGGAATTGCTTGAGATCTGATTGTCTGGTATCCGGAGCGTCAAGCAGCGGGCCGTCCGGATGGGGTCCTTACTCCTGGTGTTCTGATAGGCAGGAGGAAACACCACTCAACACCTGTACGGTAATTCAGTACGGGCTCCAGCTCCTGTCCCGGCGTTTGTGTTGCCTGGCGGCTCTCTACAGCCTGTACGTACCTTCCATCCGTACCGTGTGCCTGTCCGTGCCTTCCACCCGTACCGTGCGCCTGTCCGTGCCTTCCACCCATACGGTGCGCCTGTCCGTGCCTTCCACCCGTACAGTGCGCCCGTACGTGCCTTCCACCCGTACCGTGCACCTGTACGCGAGTCCGTCCGTGGACCATTGCCGTTCATTAATGACGTCCCTGTCCGTGCGTCGCTTCCTGTACGTGATTCCCAGGCCGTCCGTGGACCACTCCCTGTACGAATACCAGTCAACTCAGGTTTCTGTCATCCAACCCGCTGTTCGAATCCCCGGGGCAATACCTGTCCTTCACAACGTACCCGTGGGAGCCCCCCTGTCTTCTCGCCTCCGTCTGTGTGGCCTGTCCACGCCTGAGACAGGGACCTCAGGAGCCAAGGACGGGGCGAGCAACAGGTCTCCTGCAGGAGGGCAGGAGGAGAGGACGGTTCTGCAACAGTCAGCCTTCAGCCAAGCAACATGCTTGCACTGTCCAGCGCCCTCTCTGGCACAGGTGAGGGTATGAGGCTAGCAATGAGCGGAGGAATGAGTGGAGGAATGAGTGGAGGAATGATTGTAGGAGATTGTAGGAATGAGTGAAGGATGAGTGGAGGAATGAGTGAAGGAATGGAGGGGGAGGAATGATGTAGGAATGAGTGAAGGATTGAGGGAGGAATGAGTGAAGGAA
>WNGS01142605.1:0-10239 GCA_020271785.1 Procambarus virginalis | reverse complement strand
GGACCAGTACACCAGTAACATGGACCAGGGGCACCAGTAACATGGACCAGTACACCAGTAACATGGAACAGTACACCAGTAACATGGACCAGTACACCAGTAACATGGACCAGTACACCAGTAACATGGACCAGTACACCAGTAACATGGACCAGTACACCAGTAACATGGACCAGTACACCAGTAACATGGACCAGTACACCAGTAACATGGACCAGTGCACCAGTAACATGGACCAGGGGCACCAGTAACATGGACCAGTACACCAGTAACATGGACCAGTGCACCAGTAACATGGACCAGTGCACCAGTAACATGGACCAGTGCAACAGTAACATGGACCAGTACACCAGTAACATGGACCAGTACACCAGTAACATGGACCAGTGCACCAGTAACATGGACCAGTGCACCAGTAACATGGACCAGTGCACCAGTAACATGGACCAGTACACCAGTAACATGGACCAGTACACCAGTAACATGGACCAGTACACCAGTAACATGGACCAGGGGCACCAGTAACATGGACCAGTACACCAGTAACATGGACCAGTACACCAGTAACATGGACCAGTACACCAGTAACATGGACCAGGGGCACCAGTAACATGGACCAGTACACCAGTAACATGGACCAGTACACCAGTAACATGGACCAGTACACCAGTAACATGGACCAGTACACCAGTAACATGGACCAGTACACCAGTAACATGGACCAGGGGCACCAGTAACATGGACCAGGGGCACCAGTAACATGGACCAGGGGCACCAGTAACATGGACCAGTACACCAGTAACATGGACCAGTACACCAGTAACATGGACCAGGGGCACCAGTAACATGGACCAGTACACCAGTAACATGGACCAGTACACCAGTAACATGGACCAGTACACCAGTAACATGGACCAGTACACCAGTAACATGGACCAGTACACCAGTAACATGGACCAGTACACCAGTAACATGGACCAGTACACCAGTAACATGGACCAGTACACAGTAACATGGACCAGGGGCACAATACCTGGGACACTGAGGGGCGCCTTAAGCCTCTTGTCCTTAGCTCGACGGTTCTGGAACCAGGTGTTTACCTGCCGAATATTACGCCCATTACAATGCAAAATAAAATTAATTAACATGAATACATTATATAGCATTAAGTTAAGAATAAAATAGCATATTGAATTTTGTTGAATTGATTAATTAATAATAACATTTAATTTATGTATAAAGAAGCAAATTATATTAATCGCTAAATTAATGATGCTCCGTAAGCTAACCTGTCGCTCGTGGAGGTGCAGGTGCCTGGCAATGTCCCGTCTCTCCTCACCAGTAACAGTCTTGGACCGCGTGAAGCAGAGCTCCAGGTGGCGGGTCTGCTCGCTGCTGAACCGCACCTGCCCGCCCCGCCTTCGTGACCCGCGTCCTGCTGGGTACCTGCTCCCTGACCACGAATTGGAGGGAATATATATATATATATATATATATATATATATATATATATATATATATATATATATATATATATATATATATATATATATATATATATATATATGGTTCATCAAATAATGTAACTGTATGTACTTTTTCTATATGTAATTTCCGTGTTCAAGGAAATAATTCCTTTTGTAGTTTCTTTAAATTTTATGTTCCTATTTCATATGTAGATGACACATATATCTACATATGTAAAACATTTAAAGGTAAAAATGTTATTGAAAATATAACTAATTCGTCTAACTAACTAATATCAGTGATTAATGATGGTCATTGACTTCTGAGCAAACACAATACGTTTGAGGACGTTTTTAAATGGTGCCACAAACGTAATTCTGTAATTATTCACATAAAAACGTATTTCTGACGTCCTTAAAACTATTACAGATAACTAAAAACATATGTTCTTGATACGCAGGTTTTTAAGATTTACATAAAAATTTAAAAATAATAGTGAATGCTTTGGAATTATAATGTTTTTTATGCATTATATAAAAAATAAAAACATTTCAGTCAACATTTTGTTTTTTTGTTTACTTTGTGTAAACCTATACAATTTACATTCTTATAATATAAATACATTTATATGACGTCAATATAACGTTATTTACACGACATCGTAACGTTTTTATGATGTTATATTAACGTATAATTCCTGTATGATAACCAGAATAATATATTGAACTTTATGTGTTAAACCTTGTAAAGTTATTGTAAAGTTATCGTAAAGTGTGAGTGTGGTTATTGACTATACTTATTGACTATCATTATTGACTATTGTTATTGACTATAGAATCCTATAGTTACGTTGAGTCTTATGATGTAATTCAGTTCTATGGTTAGGTTAATATTTTTCTTATCTCATTCCTATAATCATTTCTACAATTATTCCTTCATTCATTCCTACAATCATTCCTCCACTCATTCTTTCACTCATTCCTTCACTCATTCCTTCACTCATTCCTTCACTCATTCCTACAATCATTCCTCCACTCATTCATACAATCATTCCTTCACTCATTCCTTCACTCATTCCTACAATCATTCCTCCTCTCATTCCTACAATCATTCCTTCACTCATTCCTACAATCATTCCTTCACTCATTCCTCCTCTCATTCCTTCACTCATTCCTACAATCATTCCTTCACTCATTCCTACAATCATTCCTCCACTCATTCTTTCACTCATTCCTCCACTCATTCCTCCACTCATTCCTTCACTCATTCCTACAATCATCCTTCACTCATTCCTACAATCATTCCTCCTCTCATTCTTTCACTCATTCCTCCACTCATTCCTCCACTCATTCCTTCACTCATTCCTACAATCATTCCTCCTCTCATTCCTACAATCATTCCTCCACTCATTCATACAATCATTCCTACAATCATTCCTTCACTCATTCCTACAATCATTCCTCCTCTCATTCCTCCACTCATTCCTACAATCATTCCTCCACTCATTCATACAATCATTCCTACAATCATTCCTTCACTCATTCCTACAATCATTCCTCCTCTCATTCCTCCACTCATTCCTACAATCATTCCTCCACTCATTCATACAATCATTCCTACAATCATTCCTCCACTCATTCATACAATCATTCCTTCACTCATTCCTTCACTCATTCCTACAATCATTCCTACAATCATTCCTCCACTCATTCCTCCACTCATTCATACAATCATTCCTACAATCATTCCTCCTCTCATTCCTTCACTCATTCCTTCACTCATTCCTACAATCATTCCTTCACTCATTCCTACAATCATTCCTCCACTCATTCCTACAATCATTCCTCCACTCATTCCTACAATCATTCCTCCTCTCATTCCTCCACTCATTCCTTCACTCATTCCTACAATCATTCCTCCACTCATTCCTTCAATCATTCCTCCACTTATTCATACAATCATTCCTCCACTCATTCCTTCACTCATTCCTACAATCATTCCTCCACTCATTCCTTCATCATTCCTCCACTTATTCATACAATCATTCCTCCAATCAATCCTTCACTCATTCCTCCACTCATTGCTTCACTCATTCGTACAATCATTCCTCCTCTCATTCCTACAATCAATCCTTCACTCATTCCTTCACTCATTGCTAGCCTCATACCCTCACCTGTGCCAGAGAGGGCGCTGGACAGTTGCAAGCATGTTGCTTGGCTGAAGGCTGACTGTTGCAGTACCGTCTTCTCCTCCTGTCCTCCTGCAGGAGACCTGTTGCTCGCCCCGTCCTTGGCTCCTGAGGTCCCTGTCTCAGGCGTGGACAGGCCACACAGACGGAGGCGAGAAGACAGGGGGGCTCCCACGGGTACGTTGTGAAGGACAGGTATTGCCCCGGGGATTCGAACAGCGGTTGGATGACAGAAACCTGAGTTGACTGGTATTCGTACAGGGAGTGGTCCACGGACGGCCTGTGAATCACGTACAGGAAGCGACGCACGGACAGGGACGTCATTAATGAACGGCAATGGTCCACGGACGGACTCACGTACAGGTGCACGGTACGGGTGGAAGGCACGTACGGGCGCACTGTACGGGTGGAAGGCACGGAGAGGCGCACCGTACCGGTGGAAGGCACGGACAGGCGCACGGTACGGGTGGAAGGCACGGACAGGCACACGGTACGGATGGAAGGTACGTACAGGCTGTAGAGAGCCGGCAGGCAACACAAACGCCGGGACAGGAGCTGGAGCCCGTACTGAATTACCGTACAGGTGTTGAGTGGTGTTTCCCTCCTGCCTATCAGACACCAGGAGTAAGGACCCCATCCGGACGGCCCGCTGCTGACGCTCCGGATACCAGACAATCAGATCTCAAGCAATTCCACCAATCAGGATTGGAACACATGTAATCCGAGCTAACTGGTTTGGCGTAACGGCGCAAAACAGGTGTTTAGAAATCTGTGGGGATCCAGGTGTGTGAAAGCTTGCTTTGTAGCAGTGATAGGGGTGTAAGGAGGGATTAGTCAGGTGTGTGGGATCAGAGGAGGGCAGGAGGAGGATACATCTCCCGGGTCATACCTCTTGTAGGTGAAGTAGCGTGGCACCGCTGCTCGTACCAAGGGGGAGGCGACAGTGTCTTGAGACGGCCCCCAGCGAGCAATGTTTTTATGGAGGTGAGGCGAGCAGCATGCGTTTGGACCGCGCGACCATTGACCCTCCACCAAAGCCGCCCCCAACCGCAGTCCGTTCTGGTGTGTACCCCGCCGAGACCGATGTTTGTGGAGGGAGGCGGCCCACACGCAGTCCTTGGAGAGGAGCCGCGAAGACAGTAGTCTTGAGAGGGATAGGCAAACAACAGAGTTTGGAGGGAGGGAACGAGCAGAGTTAATGGAGGCCAGGCGACGCACGGACGTGGACGCGCGAGGCAGCAGACTGCTTTGGAGGGAGAGCGGCAGAGTTTGGAGAGGAGAGCAGAGCACGCTCGCTACTTGCAGAGGGAGGCGAGCCACGAGGTTTGGAGGAGGCTGAGGTCAGAGATTTGGAGGGCAAGGCGAGCGGCGTTTGGCGGGAGGCAAGCCGTGTTTTGGCAGTGACGGCGAGCAGAGTCTTGATGGATATCGCAGCAGCTACACCAGTGTTAGAGACACCAACCCGGTGAACGGCCTCATGGCAATGAGGTGTGGAGGGATCGGCCACGCACGCAGTGTTTGGAGGGAGGTGAGCAGTGTTTGGAGGGAGGTGAGCAGTGTTTGGAGGGAGGCGAACAGAGTTTGGAGGGAGGCGAACAGAGTTTGGAGGGAGGCGAACAGAGTTTGGAGGGAGGCGAACAGAGTTTGGAGGGAGGCGAACAGAGTTTGGAGGGAGGCGAACAGAGTTTGGAGGGAGGCGAACAGAGTTTGGAGGGAGGCGAACAGAGTTTGGAGGGAGGCGAACAGAGTTTGGAGGGAGGCGAACAGAGTTTGGAGGGAGGCGAACAGAGTTTGGAGGGAGGCGAACAGAGTTTGGAGGGAGGCGAACAGAGTTTGGAGGGAGGCGAACAGAGTTTGGAGGCCCCGTGGCGAGCAAGAGTTGGAGAAGCCACCGGCAGCAGAGATATTGGCGGCAGTCTTGGTTTCTTCAGACATTATCAGAGACGTGGAGCAAGATGGAAGTTGGTGCTACTCGTACTCTATAACTCACGAACGGACACTGTGTTTGGCTGCCTATGGTTAGCCGCTCCCGGGCTTGAACGAACGAAATAACGGACAGAGTGCCAGGGGCAAGGCGAGGAGCCAGGAAGGCGTGGGGCAGCGATGCGGAGGACCAACTCCCTCTGGGTAGTTGTAACAAAAGCAGTGGCCCGAGTGACGCGTGCTGACAGCACAAACACGTCCACACCGCCGCCCCATTAGCAGGGTGTATACCTGGCACCTCTCAGGGACCAGGGAAAGAATGTTCTCCTGGCAAACTGTCTGGACGGCCGACCAAAAACACACCTCCTCCAGTACCCTTCCTCGTCAGGCTTTACCAAGGCAAACCCAGTAACAGCTTACACAACGACCCAGTTCACTGGCGTACCCAAGGCCAACAGTCAACAGTTACCCAGACACAGTCAAGGGGTTACACAAGGCTCGTCACCAGTTATCAATGCCGCACTCTCAGTCCAACAGGGTACAACGCCCAGTCACAGGAGCTTTAACAAGGCCCCCCGGTACATCACGGCTCAGCAGGGTTACAAGGACCCTCAGTCACCGTTATCAAGGCACAATCGTCAAGGGTTTACCCAAACGCCCAGCCTACACAGTTCTCAGGCCCACAGTCACGGGTTCTATAATTGGGTTATCAAGGCACCCCAGTCCACCAGGTTATTCCCCCCAAGCATCACTACGTACGGTATTATCAGCGGATCCGTCATCGACGAGAGATACGACCATGAAACATCGCCAGGAAGGAGAGTTCAGTATCCGCAGGCAGGCGAGGCAAGAGCCGTGTGACTCATCACCAGAGCTTCGCGCAAGTGCCCACCCCTTTCACCTCCCGAGTGGCACACGCGGCCCACGACTGCCATCTAAAGCGACAGCTGCCCGAAAATTGCCATTATGTAAAAATTGCAGTGGCATACACTCCGAAAATTCTTGACCTTGATACACAAATGCTTTGCTCAATTTTTCTCCGTCGAGATGAGCACCAGCCTTTGTGGCCGTGGATAGGGAATAGAGTAGAGATTCCATGAGACACTGGGGGTGCCGCGAAACACGAGATCAAGGGGGGCCCGAAATCAATGAGACATTTGGGGCGGAAAAAACATGAAGACTATGGGGGGCAGACAAATAGTAGAATGGGGCGGCATAGGAAACCACCCTGAGCACCAAATGGGGGGCAGACACAAACTGATGAGGAACACCTCGTATGGACCTAAGTGTGAGTGGAATGATGCAACAAATGCCGATGGAATTCAGATGCGGTCCCCACTTGATGTGAGCTAAACTCTAATCGGAAAAGTATAGCGTCCAAATAACAAGTCTTGGTGATGGGATTTGGACTTAGTGTATTCTATTTAGCCAGCTCGATACTCACTAACTCACCTCATACATGACACCTACCACACCACACATATCAATGCAATCTATCCCCACCACACACCAACACTTATCGTAATAGACACAGAGCTCATTAAAACTTCTCCTAATAACAGTACAATAACCTATCTTCCCCAGAAGCATGTCCCACATCCAATGCTTACCATATCATCCTAGGATGGTACTATGTAAGAAGTCTTGTGACAATGCGCCGTATGCAAGATCTGGTTCATAATACTTACCCCCCCACGGCATTTAGGCGATTACCCTGTTTTATGATGCCACTCCAATCCCACTCCGCATTTGTTGTCCGAATTCATGAGGCATTCGCAGCCCACGGACGTTGTTGTAACAATGTGTCTGTTGACGAAGATTACATATATGGGAGAGTTCTGCCCGTTATAGCAGCTCTCGACCTTCAAAGAGCACATTACCCAACGATTCACCCTCCCTCCTCTACAATAACCGAGCTTTGCGTTCTATTCAAAGCTAATCATATTCCCCTCCACTGATAGTATCACCTTAAGCTCACATTCAACCCGCAATGGGACCCATCTGAGATTCAACGCATTTTGCAACATTCCATTCGAACCAAATCAGTGTCCCAAACAGATGTCTCTTCACTTTCTAGCCCCCATGTCCTCAATTTAACTCCGCCCCTATGTCTCATTTTTGCCCCCCCATGCTCTCCCTTTCCGCCCCACTCCCCTAGCTCATTTCTGCCCCCACCATGATATCATTTTCCGCCCACTTGTCTACATAATCTCACACTATTCTCACTCCCACCATGCCCACAAGTTGCTCCTATCAGTTAAAAGGACGACCGCATTTGTGTCAATCAACGATAGTAGATTATGCAACCTGCAAATTAAATAAGGCAATTTCGAGGCTACCTCGTCCCGCTAGATGGCAGTCTGGCCTGTGCCATATGGAGGGTCGCCCTGCAAACCTGAGGGTGGCAATTGGGCGCGCCTTCCAGGCGAAGCCTCAGTGTGAGGATGCTCTCCCAAGGACCTATACTACCTCTGCCTGCAGATAAACTCGAACCTCCTTCCTGGCGCCCTGTTCAATGCAGAGTTTTATCTCTAGTCGATGACATGGATCACGCTGCCATAACCCGTTGATGAGGCTTGATTAACTGGTGAACTTGGGGCGCATTGATAATCCAACCCATGATTAACCCACACTTGTCCGACTGTGGGGCCTTTGTACACTGGTGCACTGGGCGTTGAACCCGTTGACCCTGAAGGGCCCTTGAATAATGGTGACGGGGGCCTTGGTAACCCGCTGATGCACGGGGACTTGATAACGGGCGGAATGGCACGTTGACTGGGCGTTCGTTAACCCGTGAATGATGGCGCCTTGATAACTGGAGACCCTGAGGCCTGGAAACCCCCGTGACTGCGGGCGTCGCGATAACCCCTGTCCCCTGTGACCAGCGCGACCGGCATGATGGTAACAAAAACCGATGACTGGGCCGTATGCGAAACCTGCTGACCTGAGGGCCACTTGGGTAAAGAAAAGTGGATTATTATGTGTTACTGCCCGCGGTGTGATTTGTGGGTACGTGGAACGCCAGAAACTGTTGAATGGCAACACTATTGTACGGCTTTACGGAATCCCCTAAGCCTCCCAAGCCTATCACACCCTGGCGCTTGGTCATGGGACACACCCGACTGTGGGTGCGCTGCACTACGAAGCTAATCAAACCCCCTGTGTATACCACCAACGGCTGTCCTAACAACACCTAGCCTCCCACGCCTCCTGGCCTCCACCCTTGCCACCCTGCAACCTCTCGCTCCGCATTAACCTTGCCGCGCCCCCCCAGTCGCCCCCCGGAGCGCTAACAAGACGGCCCGACCCAAAACCCCACAAGTTTCTCGTTCGAGAAAAGGATCTACATTATGTAAAGATGCAACTCACCCCAGACACACTCTTGCCTCACTCTCTCATATGGCTAGAGAAAACAATAACTCGGCCTCTCCACCATATCTGCCAGCATCCGACCTAAAACACTCGCTCCGCTTTTCTACCCTCAAATCATGTGTATCGCATCCTCCAACACCCCTATGTTCACCCTCACCTACAAACAATGTCTCGCCCCCCACTGCAATCAAATAACATGGTGCGCACCATCCCTCCTAAAACTCGATTTCGTCTCCTGCCTTACCCCCAAAACACTGCCTCGAATATCCCTTCCACTAAACTCTGCCTCCGCACCCTCCCTCCAAACTCTGCTTTGCTCATACAAACAACTGCTCAATACCCTCACAAATTATGACTCAGCCTCCCCTCCAAAAACACTGCTCAGCCACCCCTCCCAACACTTGATTCCCCTCCCTCCAAACCTTGTTCACCTCCACTCCAAACACTAGTGTTGCCCCGCTCCGACTCCAAACACTGCTAGCACCCCACACAAACTCTGCCCTCCGCCCCCTCCAAACTTGATCGCCTCCCTACAAACTCGTCCCTCATCACAAAACACTGCCGACTAACATTCCACAACGCTGCATCCCCCTCCTCACAAACACTGACTCTGCCTACCTCCAAAACTACCGCCCATCTGCCCTCGCTCCACAAACATCTGCTCGCCTCACCTCAAACTTCGTCTCGCCTCCCTACCACAACATGACTAGCCCATCCTCTCTACCAAATACTATGCTCAGCACTCCCTCACAACATACCATTTGACCTTTTGCACGCCCCTCCACAAACCTGACCCAGTCGCAATCCTTTCCAAAACACATCTGCTAGCCATCCCTCCACAACTCTGCTCGCATCCCTCCCAAACACTGCTTTCTGCATACATCATACAAACGTCTGATCATGCCCCAATCCCTCACACAAAACAACCCTCCTTAGCCATACCCTCCCAAAAAAATACATACCACTTGATCGCCTCCCCCTCACACACCCCACCTCTTTTACTACCATTCGCCGTCCCTCCAAAACACTGCGTCGCCCCCCCTCCAACCCCCCCACTGCTCGATCCCCTACGCGCAGCGGTCCACTCGACCTTCACAACAAAGAGGTATGCCCGCCGAGGATGGTATACCTCCCGCCTGGTCCTCTGAACCACACACCCTGATCTACTCCCTCACTTACCAACCAATCACTGCTCCCAAGCAACTTTCACTCACCAAATCGGATCACCACAAGATTCTACAAAAATCCTGCTTTTGCGCCGCCGTTTACGCCAAAACAGTTACGTCCGG
>WNGS01142595.1:0-14629 GCA_020271785.1 Procambarus virginalis | reverse complement strand
AGTCAGTCAGGAATCCTGCTATGTTTATTCGTGTCTCCTCTACAGGTGTAAGTTTCAGTGTATCTACCAACTCTTTGATATAAAGGTCAATTGGGACCCTTCAAAATAATCCACGTACGGTGGCTTTGTTCTCTCCTCTTTTCTAATGAGCAATCGTGCAGTAGGTAGAGCTGATTTATGTTTAGACCTGTTGAGAAGACACTTATGTCAGGTAACACGGTACAAAGCTGTACTGAAGTGGTAGTTCCTTCCTCCTCCTGTGGTTTGGCAGACTTTGTACTTGAGTCCCCACAAAGTGCTGTATGGTGTTGACCCTTATGGCACCTATACAGGTGCGTATTGTAGATGTGCAGGTGTCGGGATGATGTTCCCTTATACACTTGGTACATCTATGTAACTCCTTGAGTCGTTTTATGCGTGTTGCACGATCGGGGAAACGTCTGCAATTGTACATGGAATGTGATTGTTCACAGAACAGACATGGTCTCCAGACGTTAACAGTATCTTGAGGAGTCACCGATTTTGGTGACGCGTTACCTGTAGGTTTGGAGATACCAACTGCATATGTGCCCACACTGCCTTGTTTCCACTTTGGGGACTGTACAAACAGAGTACTGTTTGTACTCTGTTGTTTACTATTAGTAGTAGACGAAGGTTTAGATGTCGCCTTTTCATCTGGGTTAACTCTTTCTCGTTCTATGATGGTTTGTAACCCCTTTGTAATCTCTGTTACGGTCAGAGATGACTTTCCATACAACACAAACAACTTATCCAGGATGTCCCTGGGTAATTTGCATGTCATATGAACTTGGTTTATCCAGTCTGATGCATTCAAGTCCACTTTATTTTTAAGTGCCTTGAGCAAAGACTAAAGCTCCATTCTAAAGGCTTGGAGTGAGACTGCTGTATTATTTGGATGTTTAATATCCAACAGCTTCTGGGTTAGAATTCTGATAGTTCTTTCGGGTTTTGTGTAATTGTCTTTGAGGAGTTGTACGGCATTGTCATAATCGTCATCTGTGTGATTCAGATTACAGACTACCTGAAACGGTTCATCCTTCAAAACACTCTGTAAATATGTAAACTTTGTCGTCTTTGGTACATTGACATTAGAATCCACAGAATCGACAAATTTGCTCCAGAAATTGTCCCAACTCTCGTCCTCTGTTCCAGAAAAAGTTGGGAGACTGAGTGATGGTAATTTGACTTCTGGTGCTGTCTGATTCTGGGTAGTTCTGGCTGCAATATTTATATTGGCCTTATGGGCGTTTATCAAATCGTCATAGTATTGTAATTTTACAAACATTGCATCTTCATAATCAGAGTGTTCTTGGAGAATGTTGTTCATCGTATCTTCATCAATACTGGAAATGTTAAGTAAATCTTGATATTCTCTCATTTGTTGCAACACACGGTCATATTTGTTCCGTGTAAGCTTAAGATAGTTTTCCAGTGCTGCATAATTAACTGGAGTTTGGTCACTCATGTTTTCACATTTGTTAATCTGCCTTGTGAGATGCCCCTTTAAGGCATTAAGGGTTAATTTTACATTTTTGAGAGTAGACATCTTGGAAGTACTTGCTAGTCGTATGGACTTTTAACTATTTGGCACTTGAATTAATACAGCTACTAGTTTCCGAACTAGAGCAGTTTATCATTTAAAATATACACTACTGTATAATCATACACGCTATAATTTGAGTGGTAAGCCTGTATCAATACTGGTATTCCACAAGTTAGCCCATCATTATCACTCTTGGTTGGTACAGAGACACAGGTTAACACTCAAAAGTGAAATGATTAGAGTTAAATTTTATCTATAGTTATATGTATGAAAATCAGGTTGACAACACAACTCGGGTTGTCATGAGTACTGCATAAAAATATGCACTTGCTAGGTTGTAATATATGTTCAACTCTAGACAAGTGTAAAAATTCTTACACTTACACCAGGTTAGCACAATAAATTAAACTAGGTTGCTGTACAACACAAGCCTAAAATGTCCTACCCTTGTGCAAGAATTTGCTGTAAATAATGTGGTATGCAGTAAATATGTTAATGGTGCAATATTAAAGTAATGTTTTATATACTTAAATTACAAACATTTATAAGTAACTTATAAGTAAAGTAGCCTCTTATCAACCTCTTGTAATGAAAAAGGCACAATTGTTCTTTGGCATAGGCCTCAGAACAATAATAGTGCTTTGTTGTAAGTTCTGTTTGCTATGAGATTGAAAAGTTAGGCTAGAAAATGTAAATATAGCAATGTCTTTCTGCTATAATTTATGTATAATATACTATTTCACTACTGTTATATCAGGATCTTATATCTAGATGCAATGTACCTACTGGTTAACTGTAATAATCATCCGGTTCGAAGGACCATAATTTATGTGGTAAAAACTCCAAGCAGTATATCTCCTTTTAATTGACTTCAATAAAATAAAGTTTATCTTATATTTATTCTTAGTAAGTAAGAATTAGTGAGTGGACTGTATGTACTTGTTAAAACTGCCTGAAATTAATCTTACATAAATTGGAGGGACAATTTGTAGATTAAACCACTCTGTAATGGCTCCTTCTTAAGCTACCAATTGTTTACCTTGATTGATTGATTGTAATTTTATGTCATACCACATATGGTGGTCTAATCTACTATTATTTCAATAATTATTACTAGTTATGAACACTACTTCTACAATAACTAGAATGGCCTTATCTGAGCCTGTAGTATGGGCCTGCTAAGGCTGTGTAGTGGTAGCATCTATATGGGTGTGGCTCTGTGCCTCATGGTGCCATGTAATGGCGGCTGTGGAGGTCTACAAGGCTAGCATACAGCTAGGTACAATATGTGTATAGTTCAATTCTGCTCAGCTACTTGCTGCTCCAAGTCACAAATTTACCTGTATGGGGTACAAGGAATTAGTAACAGTTCCCTAAATATATCTATTACAGGTGTGACATGAAATGAGGGCTGTAAAATGTTTTACACTCACATTGTGTTGTTGTTATTCATGTATCGTAACCGACTTATCTTAATAATGTTAAAAATGTGCACACAGATTTAAACATAAAGATACTTAGTAAGCCGGATACTGGAGAGCTCTTAGTTGTAGTAGTGGTGATGCTATGGCAGATTCTTAAGGCAGAGTAGGTCTATCCTTTGTAGCCATTAACACAACACACGAGCCCCCATTGTTATTGTTTTGTGTGAGCGTGGCATCAGTAAGTGACGCTGGCTTTGTGTACTGTTCCAATATTTTGCTGGTTCTACCTCTAAAGTAATTCTACATTAACAAAGGAATCAAGCTATATTATGGTGTTAGTAATTATATTCAGTCTTATTGAACACTTTTTTATTCAATTTAGACATTAAACTGTCGTATGAACAGTGTTTAATAATGTAAATATATGGTGTCGTCGATGACGTCACGGAGTCTCCCATTCTCTAATTTTAAGAGGATACTGACTAAGGGAAGACTATGCTATTAGTGCATGTGTGTGTCGGTTTTCCGACATTAACAACCGAGGCCTCTGAACTGCCTCAAGAAATATTAACAACCGCGGCGTCTGAACTGCCTCAAGAAACATTACAAACTGAGGGCTCTGAACTGCCTCAAGAAACAATAAAAACTGAGGACTCTGAACTGCCTCAAGAAAAATTAAAAACTGAGGAATCTGAACTGCCTCAAGAAACATTACAAACTGAGACCTCTGAACTGCCTCAAGAAACATTACAAACTGAGGGCTCTGAACTGCCTCAAGAAACAATAAAAACTGAGGCCTCTGAACTGCCTCAAGAAACAATAAAAAAAGAGGACTCTGAACTGCCTCAAGAAACATTACAAACCGAGGCCTCTGAACTGCCTCAAGAAACATTAAAAACTGAGGTATCTGAACTGCCTCAAGAAACAATAAAAAATGAGGACTCTGAACTGCCTCAAGAAACATTACAAACTGAGGCCTCTGAACTGCCTCAAGAAACAATAAAAAAAGAGGACTCTGAACTGCCTCAAGAAACATTACAAACTGAGACCTCTCATCTGCCTCAAGAAACATTAACAACTGAGGCCTCTGAACTGCCTCAAGAAACATTACAAGTCGAGGCCTCTGAACTACCTCAAGAAACATTACAAGTAGAGGCCTCTGAACTACCTCAAGAAACATTACAAACTGAGGCCTCTGAACTGCCTCAAGAAACATTACAAACTGAGGCCTCTGAACTGCCTCAAGAAACATTACAAACTGAGACCTCTGAACTGCCTCAAGAAACATTACAAACTGAGGCCTCTGAACTGCCTCAAGAAACATTATTAACAACTGAGGCCTCTGATCTGCCTCAAGAAACATTACAAACTGAGGCCTCTGAACTGCCTCAAGAAACATTACAAACTGAGACCTCTGAACTGCCTCAAGAAACATTACAAAAAGAGGACTCTGAACTGCCTCAAGAAACATTACAAACTGAGACCTCTGATCTGCCTCAAGAAACATTAACAACTCAGGCCTCTGAACTGCCTCAAGAAACAAAAAACTGAGGACTCTGAAATGCCTCAAGAAAATTAAAAACTGAGGACTCTGAACTGCCTCAAGAAACATTAACAACCGAGGCCTCTGAACTGCCTCAAGAAACATTAACAACCGAGGCCTCTGAATTGCCTCAAGAAACATTACAAAATGAGGGCTCTGAACTGCCTCAAGAAACATTAAAAACTGAGGACTCTGAACTGCCTCAAGAAACATTACAAACTTAGACCTCTGAACTGCCTCAAGAAACATTACAAACTGAGTCCTCTGAACTGCCTCAAGAAACAATAAAAAAGAGAACTCTGAACTGCCTCAAGAAACAATACAAACTGAGACCTCTGATCTGCCTCAAGAAACATTAACAACTGAGGCCTCTGAACTGCCTCAAGAAACATTACAAAAATGAGGCATCTGAACTGCCTCAAGAAACAATAAAAAAGAGGACTCTGAACTGCCTCAAGAAACATTAAAAACTGAGGACTCTGAACTGCCTCAAGAAACATTAAAAACTGAGGACTCTGAACTGCCTCAAGAAACATTACAAACTGAGACCTCTGAACTGCCTCAAGAAACATTACAAACTGAGGCCTCTGAACTGCCTCAAGAAACATAAAAAAGAGAACGCTGAACTGCCTCAAGAAACATAAAACTGAGGACTCTGAACTGCCTCAAGAAAATTAAAAACTGAGGACTCTGAACTGCCTCAAGAAACAATAAAAACTGAGGACTCTGAACTGCCTCAAGAAACATTAAAAACTGAGGGCTCTGAACTGCCTCAAGAAACATTAAAAACTGAGACCTCTGAACTGCCTCAAAAAACATTACAAACTGAGGGCTCTGAACTGCCTCAAGAAACATTAAAAACTGAGGCCTCTGAACTGCCTCAAGAAACAATAAAAAATGAGGACTCTGAACTGCCTCAAGAAACATTACAAACTGAGGCCTCTGAACTGCCTCAAGAAACATTACAAACCGAGGCCTCTGAACTGCCTCAAGAAACATTACAAACTGAGGCCTCTGAACTGCCTCAAGAAACATTACAAACTGAGGCCTCTGAACTGCCTCAAGAAACATTACAAACTGAAGCCTCTGAACTGCCTCAAGAAACATTAACAACTGAGGCCTCTGAACTGCCTCAAGAAACATTACAAGTCGAGGCCTCTGAACTACCTCAAGAAACATTACAAACTGAGGCCTCTGAACTGCCACAAGAAACATTACAAACTGAGGCCTCTGAACTGCCTCAAGAAACATTACAAACGTAGGCCTCTTAACTGCCTCTAGAAACATTACAAACTGAAGCCTCTGAACTGCCTCAAGAAACATTAACAACTGAGGCCTCTGAACTGCCTCAAGAAACATTACAAGTCGAGGCCTCTGAACTACCTCAAGAAACATTACAAACTGAGGCCTCTGAACTGCCTCAAGAAACATTACAAACTGAGGCCTCTGATCTGCCTCAATAAACATTACAAACTGAGGCCTCTGAACTGCCTCAAGAAACATTACAAACTGAGGCCTCTGAACTGCCTCAAGAAACATTACAAACTGAGGCCTCTGAACTGCCTCAAGAAACATTACAAACTGAGACCTCTGAACTGCCTCAAGAAACATTACAAACTGAGGCCTCTGAACTGCCTCAAGAAACATTAACAACTGAGACCTCTGAACTGCCTCAAGAAACATTACAAACTGAGGCCTCTGATCTTCCTCAAGAAACATTAACAACCGAGGCCTCTGAACTGCCTCAAGAAACATTAACAACCGAGGCCTCTGAATTGCCTCAAGAAACATTACAAATGTGGGCTCTGAACTGCCTCAAGAAAAATTAAAAACTGAGGACTCTGAACTGCCTCAAGAAACATTACAAACTGAGGCCTCTGAACTGCCTCAAGAAACATTACAAACTGAGGCCTCTGAACTGCCTCAAGAAACAATAAAAAAGAGGACTCTGAACTGCCTCAAGAAACATTACAAACTGAGACCTCTGAACTGCCTCAAGAAACATTACAAAAAGAGGACTCTGAACTGCCTCAAGAAACATTACAAACTGAGACCTCTGAACTGCCTCAAGAAACATTAAAACTGAGGCCTCTGAACTGCCTCAAGAAACATTAAAAACTGAGGCCTCTGAATGCCTCAAGAAAATTAAAAACTGAGGCCTCTGAACTGCCTCAAGAAACATTAAAAACTGAGGGCTCTGAACTGCCTCAAGAAACATTAAAACTGAGACCTCTGAATTGCCTCAAGAGACATTACAAACTGAGACCTCTGAACTGCCTCAAGAAACAAAAAAAAACTGAGGACTCTGAACTGCCTCAAGAAACATAACAACTGAGGCCTCTGAACTGCCTCAAGAAACAATAAAAACTGAGGACTCTGAACTGCCTCAAGAAAAATAAAAAACTGAGGACTCTGAACTGCCTCAAGAAGCGTAAAAACTGTGGACTCTGATCGGCCTCAAGAAACATTAAAACTGAGGCCTTTGAACTGCCTCAAGAAACAATAAAAATGAGGACTCTGAACTGCCTCAAGAAACATTAACAACTGAGGCCTCTGAACTGCCTCANCTAGTATAACATTAATATTCTATAAGACTGATATCGGTAAAAAGGCGAGGCAACGCCTCATATTTCTGTGAGTTTATTATTAATATTGTGGTACAGCAGAATCTTATCAAGCTCTGAACCTCATGAGTGTCCAGTGTCAGAAAAGATTGTCACAATAAGTTAACAATACTCATGAGTCTCCAGAGTGTAGGAGAGATTCAACAAGCTGACTGTATTTAATCATATACATAGCATATACTTGAATATATATTAATTAAGTTAACAATTGCTTGCTTAGTTTATTTTTTAAGTAATCATATAAGTTCATTTAATTGAATATAATTTTAGTACTCAGTAACAGTACTTAGACCATATTTAGGTCATTTATCATACTTTACAATTTACAATTTAAAGTGTTGTGTTGTTTAAAGTATAAGTGTATTGGCTGTTAATGCTAAGGTGCTAGGCTAGACTGTGTATGTTTAAATCTCTGATTTAAACAGAGCCAGTGTTCAGTTATATAACTGAATTTATAAAATCTTATCCTTGTATAAAATACAAGCTGATGTGAGATACCTGTTGGCAGGTGGACGTGGAACTGCAATCAACCTATCAACTAATTCACTCACCCCACCTGCCCCTTACAGCCCATTATCTGTCATTAGGAAAAGAGGAGCTAGGATTTACGACCCTAGCTAGAGATTTTAGTTGAATTAATTTGCAGACAGTAATTTTTTAATTTAGTTCAGTACAAGTCCCTGGTAGTCTCCTCTTATATCAATCACAGCAGGTTTTTCCCACATGAACTGCCTCAAGGAACGTTACAAACTGAGGCCTCTGAACTGCCTCAAGAAACATTACAAACTGAAGCCTCTGAACTGCCTCAAGAAACATTAACAACTGAGGCCTCTGAACTGCCTCAAGAAACATTGCAAGTCGAGGCCTCTGAACTACCTCAAGAAACATTACAAACTGAGGCCTTTGAACTGCCCCAAGAAACATTACAAACTGAGGCCTATGAACTGCCTCAAGAAACATTACAAACTGAGACCTCTGAACTGCCTCAAGAAACATTACAAACTGAGGCCTCTGAACTGCCTCAAGACACATTACAGAAAGAGGCCTCTGAACTGCCTCAAGAAACATTGCAAACAGAGGCTTCTGAACTGCTCAAGAAACATTACAAACTGAGACCTCTGAACTTCCTCAAGAAACATTATCAGCCGAGGCCTCTGAATTGCCTCAAGAAACATTACAAAATGAGGCTATGAACTGCCTCAAGAACATTAAAAACTGAGGACTCTGAACTGCTTCAAGAAACATTACAAACTGAGGCCTCTGAACTACCTCAAGAAACATTACAAACTGAGACTTCTGAACTGCCTCAAGAAACATTACAAACTGAGGCCTCTGAACTGCCTCAAGAAACATTATTAACAACTGAGGCCTCTGATCTGCCTTAAGAAACATTACAAACTGAGGCCTCTGAACTTCCTCAAGAAACATTACAAACTGAGGCCTCTGAACTGCCTCAAGAAACATTAACAACTGAGACCTCTGAACTGCCTCAAGAAACATTACAAACTGAGGTCTCTGATCTTCCTCAAGAAACATTAACAACCGAGGCCTCTGAACTGCCTCAAGAAACATTGACAACCGAGGCCTCTGAATTGCCTCAAGAAACATTACAAAATGAGGGCTCTGAGCTGCCTCAAGAAAAATTAAAAACTGAGGACTCTGAACTGCCTCAAGAAACATTACAAACTGAGACCTCTGAATTGCCTCAAGAAACATTACAAACTGAGGCCTCTGAACTGCCTCAAGAAACAATAAAAAAGAGGACTCTGAACTGCCTCAAGAAACATTACAAACTGAGACCTCTGAACTGCCTCAAGAAACATTACAAAAAGAGGCCTCTGAACTGCCTCAAGAAACATTACAAACTGAGACCTCTGATCTGCCTCAAGAATCATTAACAACTCAGGCCTCTGAACTGCCTCAAGAAACAATAAAAACTGAGGACTCTGATATGCCTCAAGAAAAACTAAAAACTGAGGACTCTGAACTGCCTCAAGAAACATTAAAAACTGAGGGCTCTGAACTGCCTCAAGAAACATTAAAAACTGAGACCTCTGAATTGCCTCAAGAGACATTACAAACTGAGGCCTCTGAACTGCCTCAAGAAACAATAAAAACTGAGGACTCTGAACTGCCTCAAGAAACATTAACAACTGAGGCCTCTGAACTGCCTCAAGAAACAATAAAAACTGAGGACTCTGAACTGCCTCAAGAAAAATATAAAACTGAGGACTCTGAACTGCCTCAAGAAGCAATAAAAACTGTGGACTCTGATCGGCCTCAAGAAACATTAAAAACTGAGGCCTCAAGAAACAATAAAAAATGAGGACTCTGAACTGCCTCAAGAAACATTACAAACTGAGGACTCTGAACTGCCTCAAGAAACATTGCAAACTGAGGCCTCTAAACTGCCTCAAGAAACATTACAAACCGAGGCCTCTGAACTGCCTCAAGTAACATTACAAACTGAGGCCTCTGAACTGCCTCAAGAAACATTACAAACTGAAGCCTCTGAACTGCCTCAAGAAACATTACAAACTGAAGCCTCTGAACTGCATCAGAAACATTAACAACTGAGGCCTCTGAACTGCCTCAAGAAGCACGTCCCCCAAACAAAGATCCAAAATGATTCCATGCACCCGCCAACCCCCTGTTTATGAATGAAAAGCGGTTTACACACTACTCACAACTGCTGACGTTCGAACATATCCGGAACAAGTGCTTCACTGACGAATTTTGTTCGAACCACAACGCTATAAATGCTTCACCCACGTACTACAAATACAAATAATCGCCGACAGAACCTAAACACTTAACCTAACCTATCCTATGCTTATATATACACAATATGCTAATATAGTAACTTATTAATTTATACTTGAGAAAATTCCCGTTTTGAATGAACAGCATCTTAAAATTCATGAATGCGTCTGTGGGGTTGACCGCTGAATGTAATGGACTTGAGTCGAGGACGGGTTGCTCAAGAAACATTACAAGTCGAGGCCTCTGAACTACCCCAAGAAACATTACAAACTGAGGCCTCTGAACTGCCTCAAGAAACATTACAAACTGAGGCCTCTGAACTGCCTCAAGAAACATTACAAACTGAGACCTCTGAACTGCCTCAAGAAACATTACAAACTGAGGCCTCTGAACTGCCTCAAGAAACATTACAAAAAGGGGCCTCTGAACTGCCTCAAGAAACATTACAAACTGAGGCCTCTGAACTGCCTCAAGTAACATTACAAACTGAGGCCTCTGAACTGCCTCAAGAAACATTAACAACTGAGGGCTCTAAACTGCCTGAAAAAACATTACAAACTGAGGCCTCTGAACTGCTTCAAGAAACATTACAAACTTAGTGCTCTGAACTGACTCTAGAAACATTACAAACTGAGACCTCTGAACTGCCTCAAGAAACATTACAAACTGAGGCCTCTGAACTGCCTCAAGAAACATTACAACCTGAAGGCTCTGAACTGCCTCAAGAAATATTATAAACTGAGGCCTCTGAAATACCTCAAGAAACATTACAAACTCAGGGCTCTGAACTGCCTAAAAAAACATTTCAAACTGAGGAATCTGAACTGCCTTCAGAAACATTTTAATCTGAGGCCTCTGAACTGCCTCAAGAAACAATAAAAGTGAGGGGCCTGAACTGCCTCAAGAAACAATAAAAAGTGAGGGGTCTGAACTGCCTCAAGAAACATTACAAACTGAGGGCTCTGAACTGCCTCAAGAAACATTACAAACCGAGGCCTCTGAACTGCCTCAAGAAACATTACAAATTGAGGCCTCTGAACTGCCTCAAGAAACATTACAAACCGAGGCCTCTGAACTGCCTCAAGAAACAATAAAAACTGAGGACACTGAACTGCCTCAAGAAATTAAAAACTGAGGTCTCTGAACTGCCTCAAGAAGCAATAAAAACTGAGGACTCTGAACTGCCTCAAGAAACATTAAAACTGAGGGCTCTGAACTGCCTCAAGAAACATTAAAAACTGAGACCTCTGAACTGCCTCAAAAACATTGCAAACTGAGGGCTCTGAACTGACTCAAGAACATTAAAATTGAGGCCTCTGAACTGCCTCAAGAAACAACAAAAAATGAGGACTCTGAACTGCCTCAAGAAACATTATAACTGAGGATTCTGAACTGCCTCAAGTAACATTACAACTGAGGCCTCTGAACTGCCTCAAGAAACATTACAACCGAGGCTTCTAAACTGCCTCAAGGAACATTACAAACTGAGGCCTCTGAACTGCCTCAAGAAACATTTCAAACTGAAGCCTCTGAACTGCCTCAAGAAACATTACAACTGAGGCCTCTGAACTGCCTCAAGAAACATTGCAAGTCGAGGCCTCTGAACTACCTCAAGAAACATTACAAACTGAGGCCTTTGAACTGCCCAAGAAACATTAGAAACTGAGGCCTCTGAACTGCCTCAAGAAACATTACAAACTGAGACCTCTGAACTGCCTCAAGAAACATTACAAACTGAGGCCTCTGAACTGCCTCAAGAAACATTACAAAAAGAGACCTCTGAACTGCCTCAAGAAACATTACAAACAGAGGCCTCTGATCTGCCTCAAGAAACATTAACAACAGAGGCCTCTGAATTGCCTCAAGAAACATTACAAAATGAGGGCTCTGAACTGCCTCAAGAAACATTAAAACTGAGGCCTCTGAACTGCCTCAAGAAACATTACAAACTGAGGCCTCTGAACTGCCTCAAGAAACATTACAAACTGAGGCCTCTGAACTGCTCAAGAAACATTACAAACTGAGACCTCTGAACTTCCTAAAGAAACATTTCAAACTGAGGCCTCTGAACTGCCTTAAGAAACATTACAAACAGAGGCCTCTGATCTTTCTCAAGAAACATTAACAACCGAGGCCTCTGAACTGCCTCAAGAAACATTACAAAATGAGGGCTCTGAACTGCCTCAAGAAACATTAAAAACTGAGGACTCTGAACTGCCTCAAGAAACATTACAAACTGAGGCCTCTGAACTGCCTCAAGAAACATTACAAACTGAGACCTCTGAACTGCCTCAAGAAACATTACAAACTGAGGCCTCTAAACTGCCTCAAGAAACATTACAAACCGAGGCCTCTGAACTGCCTCAAGGAACATTACAAACTGAGGCCTCTGAACTGCCTCAAGAAACATTACAAACTGAAGCCTCTGAACTGCCTCAAGAAACATTACAAACTGAAGCCTCTGAACTGCATCAGGAAACATTAACAACTGAGGCCTCTGAACTGCCTCAAGAACAGCACGTCCTCCAAACAAAGATCCAAAAGTGATTCCATGCACCCGCCAAACCCCCTGTTTATGAATGAAAAGCGGTTTACACACTACTCACAACTGCTGACGTTCGAACATATCCGGAACAAGTGCTTCACTGACGAATTTTGTTCGAACCACAACGCTATAAATGCTTCAACCACGTACTACAAATACAAATAATCGCCGACAGAACCTAAACACTTAACCTAACCTATCCTATGCTTATATATACACAATATGCTAATATAGTAACTTATTAATTTATACTTGAGAAAATTCCCGTTTTGAATGAACAGCATCTTAAAATTCATGAATGCGTCTGTGGGGTTGACCGCTGAATGTAATGGACTTGAGTCGAGGACGGGTTGCTCAAGAAACATTACAAGTCGAGGCCTCTGAACTACCTCCAGAAACATTACAAACTGAGGCCTCTGAACTGCCTCAAGAAACATTACAAACTGAGGCCTCTGAACTGCCTCAAGAAACATTACAAACTGAGACCTCTGAACTGCCTCAAGAAACATTACAAACTGAGGCCTCTGAACTGCCTCAAGAAACATTACAAAAAGAGGCCTCTGAACTGCCTCAAGAAACATTACAAACTGAGGCCTCTGAACTGCCTCAAGTAACATTACAAACTGAGGCCTCTGAACTGCCTCAAGAAACATAACAACTGAGGGCTCTAAACTGCCTGAAAAAACATTACAAACTGAGGCCTCTGAACTGCTTCAAGAAACATTACAAACTTAGTGCTCTGAACTGACTCTAGAAACATTACAAACTGAGACCTCTGAACTGCCTCAAGAAACATTACAAACTGAGGCCTCTGAACTGCCTCAAGAAACATTACAAACTGAAGGCTCTGAACTGCCTCAAGAAATATTATAACTGAGGCCTCTGAAATACCTCAAGAAACATTACAAACTCAGGGCTCTGAACTGCCTGAAAAAACATTTCAAACTGAGGAATCTGAACTGCCTTCAGAAACATTTTAATCTGAGGCCTCTGAACTGCCTCAAGAAACAATAAAAAGTGAGGGGCCTGAACTGCCTCAAGAAACAATAAAAAGTGAGGGGTCTGAACTGCCTCAAGAAACATTACAAACTGAGGGCTCTGAACTGCCTCAAGAAACATTACAAACCGAGGCCTCTGAACTGCCTCAAGAAACATTACAAATTGAGGCCTCTGAACTGCCTCAAGAAACATTACAAACCGAGGCCTCTGAACTGCCTCAAGAAACAATAAAAACTGAGGACACTGAACTGCCTCAAGAAAAATTAAAAACTGAGGTCTCTGAACTGCCTCAAGAAGCAATAAAAACTGAGGACTCTGAACTGCCTCAAGAAACATTAAAAACTGAGGGCTCTGAACTGCCTCAAGAAACATTAAAAACTGAGACCTCTGAACTGCCTCAAAAAACATTGCAAACTGAGGGCTCTGAACTGACTCAAGAAACATTAAAAATTGAGGCCTCTGAACTGCCTCAAGAAACAACAAAAAATGAGGACTCTGAACTGCCTCAAGAAACATTATAAACTGAGGATTCTGAACTGCCTCAAGTAACATTACAAACTGAGGCCTCTGAACTGCCTCAAGAAACATTACAAACCGAGGCTTCTAAACTGCCTCAAGGAACATTACAAACTGAGGCCTCTGAACTGCCTCAAGAAACATTACAAACTGAAGCCTCTGAACTGCCTCAAGAAACATTAACAACTGAGGCCTCTGAACTGCCTCAAGAAACATTGCAAGTCGAGGCCTCTGAACTACCTCAAGAAACATTACAAACTGAGGCCTTTGAACTGCCCCAAGAAACATTAGAAACTGAGGCCTCTGAACTGCCTCAAGAAACATTACAAACTGAGACCTCTGAACTGCCTCAAGAAACATTACAAACTGAGGCCTCTGAACTGCCTCAAGAAACATTACAAAAAGAGACCTCTGAACTGCCTCAAGAAACATTACAAACAGAGGCCTCTGATCTTCCTCAAGAAACATTAACAACAGAGGCCTCTGAATTGCCTCAAGAAACATTACAAAATGAGGGCTCTGAACTGCCTCAAGAAACATTAAAAACTGAGGACTCTGAACTGCCTCAAGAAACATTACAAACTGAGGCCTCTGAACTGCCTCAAGAAACATTACAAACTGAGGCCTCTGAACTGCTCAAGAAACATTACA